>JAIUZE010046828.1:0-43252 GCA_022085475.1 Heliosperma pusillum | reverse complement strand
CGTTCAAGATGTAATCCTAATGCCTATATAAGGCTTGTTTCTAATGAATGAGAGGCAGATTTGAAGTAAAACATAAAACTGAAACCCTGTTTCTGTTAACATCTCTTGGCTGTGTGCTTGAGACAACTTCCTTTGCTTTGTGCTTGGAAGTGAGCTTAGACCCTTAGCTGTGTGCTGGGAGCAAGTTTCAACCCTCAACCATTGGCTTTGTGCTTTGGTTAAGGTTTCTATCTCTTTCTTTAAGCAACCAGTTCAAACATAAACAGAGCAATTGCAAAGTGTCTAACCTTAGTTCAATTTGTCATTGTTTAGCTTGTCTTTCTGAATAGTTTCATTGCAATTTGGCTATGAAATTATTTTATATATTTTCATATTTGATGAAATATATGATTAGAAATTTTTGTTTTGTTTCGGCTGAAAGAAGAAAAAAAAAATTAGGGTTTGTTTTTTTTGGTACTTATCACGGCCAGAAAAAAAAAAATTTGTACTGTTCACGGCACTATTCAACCGTGAAGAAATTTTTTTTTGCCTTGTTTTTCCTTTTGATTCATATATGTTGTTGTTTTAATATGTTAAGATAATAATATAATGAATTAGTTGATATTTTGATTTAATAAGGATTAAATTGAGATGTAAAAGGAATTTGTTTTGGATGTTAAAGAACATTCATTGTGCTAAATTTTTCGGTATGAATTTACAAAACAATTATGATTAGTTGAGTATTTTGATAATTGATTAATCATGATTTAGATATTCATGTTAAAAGGTTAATTTGAATTATCTAGTTTGTATTAATTTTTCGGTACTGTTCATCCGTGAACAGTGAAAAAAAAAATTTAATTTTTAATTTTTTTTGTTTATTGCATTATAAAAATAATGTATGTTGATTATTGTTGTGAAAAAGTTCACAATAATAGATACCCTATTATTTTAAAAAGGTTTAAAATAATGTTGAATTTAATTTATTTTATACCCGATAATATGAATTAAATTGGATTATGGTTGATTAAAATTGTTGTGTGCAATTAAGGAATTGTCACATAATTTTGATCATTTTAAAGGTGGTTTGGATAAATTAATCATCATAATTAATGAATTATGTCTTGAAGGTTTAATTTATTTTGGTGATGCACTTTATTTTGCTGAATGAATGAATGAATGGATGAATGGATTATTTTGGTATTTTTACAAGAGGTTGTAATTTGTATTGCTTAGTGTGGCCTTAGTAGATTGTGTTATCGTAATGATGGTAACATGGTCTTTGATGTATTTTGAGATCTCGAATGTCCCCTTTGTAATTTTTAATTATAATTTTAAATTAGAATGTAAATAGGTTTATATTTTGTAATTTTAAAATTGTATTTTTTGAGAAGACCAAAGATGGAGATCGGATAACTCACTCCCGCTGCATGGATCAAGATGGAATGATGCGGGAGCATTAGAAGACAATGAAAATGAAGTCTTAATCACTCGAAATGTATCTCACATTTCCAAAGGTTTCAAAATGGGATCAAGCTTAGTAAATATGATAACATGGAAGAGTGAAGATGGCTTGGAGTTTGAACACGGATAAAGTACAAGTGGACACGGGTTCCAAGGTGGCAAAACCGTGTAGTGTAACACGGTTTCCAAGGGTAGCCAAAACCGTGTGATAGCTGCCATATTTTCATAGTTTCTGGTTTTTTTTTTTAATTTAATAAAGTAGTGTGATAATCTTATTTAATAATAAGGTAGTATTCACACTTTCCTAATTTCTATCTAGCTAGTTTAAGGTAAGTACTAGTAGTATAAATACCAAGCTTTGTAATCAGAATTATTCATACAATTTGAGAGCTTAATACAAGATTACTTGTGTGTTCTTCATAGCTTGCGAGTTATAAAGATCAAATTAATTCGTTCTTGCGAGAGTGAGTTAATCCATATTCTTCCTTGCGAGGTTGAGTATTATTCGTGGCTAAATCGAGTTCCTTGCGAGGGAGGAGAGTTAGAGCACGTCATATCCTTTATATTTTCGTTCATATACATACAAAAACCACAAAAACACATTAATTTCCGCTGCAAATTTATTAAAAACAAACGAACAGTTTCCCGAACTGTTTGAACCAAAAAAACGAGTGTGTTTTACATCAATTTGGCACCAGAGCTAGTTTTAAATATACTTCTTAGTATATTTGTCTTGGGAGTTCTACAATCATGAGTAATGGAGAGGAAGATCCAAAAACTTGGCAAGAAGGCCATCATGTGCTAAGGGCGATATATCTAAACTGACCTACGTGATTAGAAACCTAGCTATCAAGCTAGACAAGAAGAAAGAAGACGTGGACAGCAATAGTGATGTTGAAGTTGAAGAAACACGATCAAGAAACAAAACAAGAGATAAGGATGATGATGATCGTGGATTGAAACTTGATATTCCAGAATTCAATGGTAACATGGACCCGGAAAAGTTTATGGATTGGTTGCGACAAACCGAACGTATTTTCGAATATAAAGACTACGATGACAAGAAGCAATTCAAGATAGCCACTCTTAAACTTACCAAGTATGCTTCCTTATGGTATGAAAACTTAAAGAAGCAAAGAAAGAAGGCTGGAAAACCTAAGATTGAGTCTTGGGAAAAATTGAAGAAGCACTTAAAGAAGCGATTCATGCCAAGAGATTACGAACAAGAGAACTACTTAAAGCTACAATCTTTATCACAAGAAAGTCTATCCGTGGCTGATTATATCAACGAATTTGAGAGGATGTCGATTCTTTGTGATCTTGATGAGAAAGAAGAGCTTAGGGTGGCGAGATTCATCAAAGGCTTAACACCTACACTCGCAACAAGGGTTGAAATCCAGAATTATGAAGGATTTGATGATGTATGTCGTTTGGCCATCAAATTCGAGAAACATGATAAGGCAAGGAGGTCTTATGCCTATTCAAAAGGAGCAAGTTCAAGTGCTAGTTCTAGCGCTTATTCTAAACCACCACAAAGCAAGCCTAAGGAGATACAAAGAGAAGATGTAAAACCAGCAACAAAAAGCGGGGCTGTGGAGAACAAGGGGAGCTCATTGAGGCGTTGTTTCAAATGCCAAGGCTATGGACACATAGCTAATGAATGCCCACAAAAACGCGCCCTAACAATCGATGAATTATGTGATCTCCTTCCAACCTTTGTACTACCTAGCCGTGAAAAGGAAGAAACTACAAGTGACGATGAGGAAGAAGAAGTTCATGTGGTTGACCCTTATAGTGATGAGGAAAGGGAAGCATTGGTGATTCGCAACTTGCATGCCGAGGCTACTAGGGTTGGAGATGAACAAAGAGAGCAAATATTTCACACTCGATGTAAGGTACAAAATCAACTTTGCAATCTTATTATCGATAGTGGATCTTGTACCAATGTCGTATCAAGGGAGTTGGTTGATAATCTGAAACTGTCAAGTAGAAATCACCCTAAACCGTATAAGTTACATTGGCTTGATGGTAACAATGGAATTCAAGTTAAGAAACAAGCATTGGTTTCGTTAAAATTGGGACCATATGAGGATGAGATATGGTGTGATGTGATACCCATGACTGCTTGTCATATACTCTTGGGACGACCATGGCAATTCGATCGAAAGGTTGAACATGAAGGAAGGAGTAATGTCTACATTGTGCATAAAGGAAAAGCAAAGTATCATCTTAATCCTTTATCATCAAAAAAGAAGAGACCTAATGCTAAAGGGAGTTTGTTCTTAGAATCAAAGGAGGTCGAGGATGTGTTAGCTAAAGGAGAACAAGCCTACGTACTATTAGTACGTGATGCAGCAAGCGAGTATAGCAACAACACAGCAATCCAGGACTTGTTGATTGAGTTTGGTGATGTATTTCCCGAGGAACTACCGAATGGGTTACCACCTAAGCGAGGCATTGAACATCAAATTGACTTAATTCCAGGAGCTTCGTTACCTAATAAACCCGCTTATAGATGCAATCCCGAAGAAGCAAAGGAGTTGCAAAGGCAAGTGCAGGAGCTAATTGATAGAGGTTATGTGCAAGAAAGTTTGAGTCCATGTGCCGTACCAGCCCTATTGGTACCAAAGAAAGATGGGACTTGGCGAATGTGTATTGATAGTAGGACGGTGAATAATATCACTATCAAATACCGCTTTCCTATGCCTAGGCTCGATGATATGTTAGATGAGCTTAGTGGGTCATGTGTGTTCTCAAAACTTGATTTACGAAGTGGTTATCATCAAATGAGAATTCGAGAAGGAGATGAATAGAAGACCGCTTTCAAAACGAAGCAAGGGCTGTACGAATGGCTTGTAATGCCTTTCGACCTATGTAATGCACCTAGTTCGTTTATGAGGCTTATGAATGAAGTGTTGAGGTCGTTCCTTAACAAATTTGTGGTCGTGTATCTCGATGATATCCTAATCTATAGCAAGAATGAGGAGGAGCACAAGCAACACCTTCGAGTTGTGTTCGAAATGTTGAGAAAACAACAGTTATTTGGAAAGCTTGAGAAGTGCACATTCATGGTTCCTAGTGTGATATTCCTTGGTTACATTGTGGGAAAAGATGGAGTGAGCATGGATCCGTCAAAGATAGAAGCTATACAAGCATGGCCTATTCCTAAATCTACTACGGAGGTTCGATGTTTTCATGGCCTAGCTTCATTTTATAGACGTTTTATTCAAAATTTTAGCTCCATCATGGCTCCTATCACGGAGTTGACCAAGAAAGGGGAATTTGTGTGGACAACGAGTGCACAAAAGGCATTTGAAGAGGTTAAGGGGAAGTTATGCTCCGGACCTGTTTTGGCATTGCCAAATTTTGATAAATTGTTCGAAGTCGAGTGTGATGCAAGCGGTGTTGGTATTGGTGCCGTGTTAGTGCAAGAGAAGCGTCCCATTGCATATTTCAGTGAGAAATTGGGTGGTGCACGATTGAACTACTCAACTTATGATAAGGAGTTTTATGCAATAGTGCGGGCATTGGATCATTGGAGTCATTATTTGCGTCCTAAACCATTCGTATTGCATTCGGATCATGAAGCTTTGAAGCATATCCATGGGCAGCAAAAATTGAATCCAAGACATGCTAAATGGGTAGAATTTTTACAATCTTTTACTTTTTCATCAAAGTATAAGACGGGAAGTTCGAATGTAGTAGCTGATGCGCTTTCAAGAAGACATGTGTTATTAGTTGAGCTTGATGCGAGGTTGCTCGGATTTGAACATATCAAGGACCTGTACAAAGAGGATCCAAGCTTTGCTAAGGAGCTTATTGAACCTACTGGATCTTTTACAGTTCAAGATGGGTACTTGTTCAAGGGAAATCGCTTGTGCATTCCTAAGGGATCAATTCAGGAGCTACTAATTAGAGAAGCGCATGGAGGAGCTATTGCTGGACATTTTGGTGTCAACAAAACTTACGACATTGTAAGTGAGCACTTTTATTGGCCTAAAATGATCAACGATGTGCAAAACATTGTAGCTAAGTGCGTGATTTGTCAAAAGGCGAAGAGTTACTTCACCAAGGGGTTATATACACCCTTACCAGTCCCTACGCAGCCATGGAACGAGGTAAGTATGGATTTCATACTTGGTTTACCTAGGACTCAACGTGGGAAGGATTCAATTATGGTTGTTGTAGATCGATTTTCGAAGATGGCTCATTTCATTCCGTGTCACAAAACGGATGATGCCACAAACGTTGCTGATTTGTATTACAAAGAAGTGGTTCGCCTACATGGGATTCCACTTACAATAGTATCGGATCGAGATGTCAAGTTCTTAAGTTACTTTTGGAAGACATTGTGGAGATTGGTTGGGACGAAGTTGTTGTTTAGCACTTCCCATCATCCACAAACAGATGGACAAACCGAAGTGACTAATCGAACACTTGGAAGCTTGTTAAGAGGATTAGTGAGCAAGAGCACCAAAGATTGGGATGTTAAACTAGCCCATGCCGAGTTTGCTTATAATCGAACTCCATCGATTACTACGGGGCGAGCACCATTTGAGATTGTATATGGGGTGAATCCTTATTTGCCTATTGATTTGGTTCCCATACCAAAGAAAGATATTATGAGCTTTGAGGCTAAAGAGAGGCAAGCTGTTTTTCTCCGAACTTGTGAGCAAGTAAGAGCCCAAATCGAGAAGGCTAATGCTAGATATAAGGAGAAAGCAAACAAGAATCGAAGACAGCCCGTCTTTCAAGTTGGCGATCTTGTTTGGTTGCATCTAAGAAAGGAAAGATTTCCATCAAAAAGAAAGAATAAGCTAATGCCAAGAGCCGATGGACCATTCAAAGTGTTAGAATGCTATGGATCAAGTGCTTACAAGCTAGACTTACCCAGCGAGTATGAAGGGGTAAGTGCTACTTTTAATGTTGGAGATTTGTCACCGTATCTTGAAGACGATAATTTGAGGGCAAATTCTCAAAAAGAAGGGGAGTATGATGCGGGAGCATTAGAAGACAATGAAAATGAAGTCTTAATCACTCGAAATGTATCTCACATTTCCAAAGGTTTCAAAATGGGATCAAGCTTAGTAAATATGATAACATGGAAGAGTGAAGATGGCTTGGAGTTTGAACACGGATAAAGTACAAGTGGACACGGGTTCCAAGGTGGCAAAACCGTGTAGTGTAACACGGTTTCCAAGGGTGGCCAAAACCGTGTGATAGCTGCCATATTTTCATAGTTTCTGGTTTTTTTTTAATTTAATAAAGTAGTGTGATAATCTTATTTAATAATAAGGTAGTATTCACACTTTCCTAATTTCTATCTAGCTATTTTAAGGTAAGTACTAGTAGTATAAATACCAAGCTATGTAATCAGAATTATTCATACAATTTGAGAGCTTAATACAAGATTACTTGTGTGTTCTTCATAGCTTGCGAGTTATAAAGATCAAATTAATTCATTCTTGCGAGAGTGAGTTAATCCATATTCTTCCTTGCGAGGTTGAGTATTATTTGTGGCTAAATCAAGTTCCTTGCGAGGGAGGAGAGTTAGAGCACGTCATATCCTTTATATTTTCGTTCATATACATACAAAAACCACAAAAACACGTTAATTTCCGCTGCAAATTTATTAAAAACAAACGAACAGTTTCCCGAACTGTTTGAACCAAAAAACGAGTGTGTTTTACATCATGGAACATCAAGTCAAGCTTCTAGGGTCCATAAGGATGGATTCTAGAGTGTAATTTTTGTTCTATTTTGATAGGATAGGCCACACTAGGACTTTGTACTTTGATTTTCTTTTTCCATTCTTATTGTTATTTTTCTAGCTCTACCCGTGACCGGGGAGGGTCGGGTGTGAGTGGTGAGTTGCGGAGTTGGATGACGGGAATTGGTGGTTTCCTAGCAAAAATTGAGAGGAATGTTGTCGATATTCGACAAGAGATGTTTAGGCAACGGGATCGGATGGAATTCTTGGTTAGCCAAGGAGGTGCGTTGGTAAAGAGTGGTGCAGATATGCACGATGGTATGCACACCATTTATGATGCGACCGAGGCTCTATCTATGAAGGTTTGGAACTTTGAATCATGCCTCGCCGCCCAAGCTAATCACGTGAAGGAGTGCTTTCATCGCCTTTCTACTCTTGAGTACCATACCCGACCCGATTACATTGACCCCAACATCATTCCGCAACCCGATTTGCCTTGATTTTCTAGTCTTACCTTGTTTGTTTCTTAAACTACTTAACCAATCGGCCCATTTTGGCTTTAAAGACTATCATATTTGGCCCTTTGGCAACTAACACTTATTATTGTGGTTTATAGTTTTAAATTGACATTTCGTATTTGATTTTGCTTGATATGAATCGTTTAGTATTGCGTATTTTACATATCTATTTATTGCCTTGGAGTATGTTATTCTAGTCATTATATATCCTTGTTCTTGTCTTTTCAAAGATTCCAAGAGGGGGAAGAAATGATATGATTTGAGTCTTTGCTTAAGCTTGCTCCTTGTCAAGACTCGTTATCTCTTTAAGTCTTTTAAGTTTTAACTTTGGCTAAGTTGTTATGTTCTTGCGATCAAAGTTGCTATAACGTTGGTAGTATTTTGTTGAGGGGGAACCATACTTAGTCACAATGTTAAGAGAAATCATAAGAGACTTGTCATCATCAAAAAGGGGGAATTTATTAGAGCTATTTTATAGTTTTGATAATGACATGTGTATACTTGATAATGAGCTTTACTTGATATATCATATGCGTGTAATTGTGTGCTTTAGTCTTATTATAGCTAGCACCATTTACAAGAAAGAAGATCAAAGTTATAAGATCTTCAGGCATAACTTTGACAAGTTCTGTGAGACAAAGTAATAAGAACTTCAGGAATAACTTTGGAAGTTCATATGCAAAGTTATAGCTACCTTGGTTATAACTTTAAAGAAACAACTCAAGCAAGATCTACCTCAAATAACACAAGACTCAAGATGGAGGGTCTTTGTGATCAAGATGAAGAGATGATCTGTATACTGAAGATCTTTGTGAAGATTAGATAGTATAGGTCGTCATTCGGTAACTATTCCATTTTAGTGATTTCAAGTTTGTAAAGTTATGACTCACTTATAACTTTACTTACTAGAGTTCAAATTTTATAGTTTTAACCTATAACTTTGGATTATAAAAGTGTATGCATGATTTTGGAAATAAATATTTTAAATGTTTTCAAAAAGAGAAAGATTATTTTTATATTTATCAAAATATTTAATAGAGGATATATTTATGAGATTCTATTGGTTAATAATACAACTTATGAGTTGTCATGCTACCTAGAGTTTCTAATATATTCTATCTCAATTTGTTGTTAACCTAATAAGCCCACCTAGGGTTTGTGCCAACTAGGGTTTCGTGTAGATTGGAGTTTCGGCCACCTTAGGTTGTTTTCCTTGTTTACCTTAACCAATGATTCTAATATATTTTTACAAAAATATTTTGAGATATTAAGGATAAATATATTTCTAAAAGATAAACCAAATAATATTTTCAGATATTAAAGATAAATATCCTTCTTAAGTATTAAGCTAGGGTTTTAGATTTATATTTCCTATGCTTCTATTATAAATACTCCTTCAATTCCATCTCATCCCAATCATTCAAAAAACGAAAGACTTACTTACACATTGAGAGATTTTTTACAAATCGTTTTAAAGCAAACCTTGAGCAAAATATTTATTATTTTTAGTGTTTGTTTTTCAAAATAGTCGTGCATCAATTATTGTCAATCGGTCACATGAAATACTTTATTAGATAATAGTACATCACATAAGCTTACTTATTTTTAACAAGAATCTGTGTGAGTTATATTGTACTTTCTTATTAGCGTAAGATAGTATAGAGTATTTAGCGATACTCACCTTGAGTTATAATCATAGTTGATTATACAAGTGGGTTGATAACTTTTGTAATCCGGAGAAAGGTACTAAAGATTATTAATAGAAAATAGTGGACGTAGGTTTCGACTTGTGAAACTGAACCACTTCAAAAATCCGTGTGCCTCTCTTTACTTTCTTTACTTTTCGTTATTTCGTTACTATTGCTTACTTTGATTAATTAATTAGTTGATTTTAATCCATAAGATGAAATAATTAATTACATATCATTGAAATCGAAAAACTGGGGCTAGTTTTTAATACACAATTCACACCCCCCCCCTCTTTCGTATTCGATTAATAGACTCTACATCTCTAATTAATGGGAGCAGCAATAGAAGATTGAGTCTTAGGAGAAGGAGCAGCATAAGGTATCTCAATAGGCGGGAGCTGATTTACTTGTTTTCCTGGGTTAAGGAACAGTACTTGCTACTTGTTGACTTATAATTAAAAGTAATTGGTTTTATTCCGTTTCCTTTTAAAAGAAAAAAATAACACAAAAAACCATTGGGCTCAAACTAAAGGTCATGGAGCGAGATAAATGGCATTCTTATTATATTATACCAAGACTCGTGCCACAAACCCGTCTTGGCCGGAAGACTCTGATGGCCCCATCATGTGAAAGGGGCTTTCACAGATGGCATGAAGGCCTATCAAAAGAAGGAAGGCACTCAATCCTTCTAATCCAAACCCCCTAAAAAGCCTTTTGGACAAGAGAGCGAATGTCGCCCTCTTAACGGGAATTTGAAAGCCATTACCCCCCCCCCCCCCAAAGAAAAAATATAATATAGTATGTCAAGTAGAGCGAAAAAGAGGAGTAAAGAGACTCCATAATGACGAAGTAGGGGAACAAAGCAACCTAGTGCTGGTTCTAAGGGAAATTTTTGCTTCTCCCCTATGAATGCTCACTCAACGAAAGCGCAAGCCAAGCAGCTCCACGAACTCCAACTCCAATTTTCGAAACTTGGTACAAAGATCATCGGGTAGCACCCACATAACATTCAAGTCATGAGAAGATTTCCTACTAAGAGCATCGGCAACAACATTGGCCTTCCCTTCATGGTATAGCAATTCAAAATCATAGGCATTCACCAATTCCAACCATATTCTTTGTCTCATATTCAACTCTTTTTGAGTAAATATGTACTTCAAACTCTTGTGATCGGTATAAATGCGACAATGAACACCAATAAGATAGTGCCTCCACACATTCAAGGCATCGACCACGGCGCCTAATTCCACACTTCATGAACTCTCAACTGTATCGAGGTATAAGCAACCACCTTCCTATTTTGCATAAGTACACAACCCAATCAAAACTTGGAAGCATCACAATAGACATCAAACTCTACACCATCTTCAGGTAAAGTCAACACTGGAGCGGTAGTCAACCTTTTCTTTAACTCTTGAAAAGCGGCTTCACAAGCTTCATTCCATACGAATTTGGTTTCTTTCTTCAACAATTGAGTCATCGGTCTTGCAAGCTTCGAGAAATCTTTGAAAAATCGACGGTAGTAACCAGCTAAACCAAGAAAACTTCGGACTTCTCAAACATCGGCTGGACTCTTCCAATCAACCATGGCCTCAATCTTAGAAGGGTCTACCATCACACCTTCTTTAGAGATTACATGTCCAAGAAAGGACACCTTAGGTAACCAAAATTCACACTTGGAGAATTTGGCAAACCACCTTTGACGACGAAGGACACCAAAAATGGTCCTAAGATGAATAGCATGCTCTTCTTCGGTCTTGGAGAAAATAAGGATGTCGTCGATGAAAACCACTATACACTTGTCAAGATACTCACTAAAAGTGTTGTTCATTTGATCCATGAAAATAGCGGGAGCATTAGTCAAACCAAATGGCATCACCTTGAAGTCAAAGTGACCATATCTTGTACTAAAAGCGGTCTTCAGTATATCGGCATCACGAACGGGAATTTGGTGGTATCCGGATCTCAAATCAATTTTCGAAAAATTAGAAGCACCCTTTAGTTAATCGAACAAATCTTCAATTCTTGGCAAAGAGTATTTGTTCTTGATTGTAATTCGGTTCAACTCACGGTAGTAAATACAAAGTCTCATGGAACCATCCTTCTTCTTCACAAAGAGAACGGGAGCACCCCAAGGCGAGGCACTCGCTCGAATGAAACCTTTTTCGATCATTTCATCAAGTTGCTTCCTTAACTCTTTCAACTCGGTTAGAGGCATGCGGTATGGAGCTTTAGCTATGGGTCCGGTTCCGGGCACAAGATCAATGGAAAACTCAACATCACGCTCGGGAGGGATCCCAGGTAAGTCTTCGCGAAATACACCAACAAAGTTACGTACTATAGGTACGTCTTCAATCTTTGGTAAGGAGGTAGTTGTAGAACTCACAATACAGAAGCATGCTTGGTGACCCTTTATCACCATACTCACCAACTTCATTGCGGAAATCAATTGCACATCCATTCGGGAATGAGATCCCTTATAGGTTATTCTAACTCCTAAAGGACTCTTTAAGTAAATTATTTGATCTCTACACTCGAATCTAGCGTGGTACAATGCTAACCAATCTATACCTAGGATTACATCAAACTCTCCTAGGGAAAACTTAAGGACGTTAGAGGGAAAGATATTCCCCGCAATGGAAATAGGGACGTTGGGATAGAGGTTATAGCATGAGATAATTTCTTTGGATGGTAAGGAAATGAGGGTATCCTCACTAGAAGTAGACTCGATAGATAACCTATCAGCAGAAGTTGAAGACACAAAGGACATAGATGCTCTGGTATCAAATATAATAAGACACGGTTGCTCAAAGATTGAGAACATTCCCGTAAATATCTCCGGATAAGCATCAGCTTCGGCTCGGCTTAGAACATAGATAGATCCCTTGGGTTTGGCACTTGGAGGGGGCAACTTCCGATCGGGGCATTCATCATAAAAGTGGCCGGGCTTCTGGCAAAAGTAGAAAATGAAAGGTCGGTTGAAGCATCCAACACCGGGGTGACGTGGTTGTCTGCAACGGTTACAAAAGCGACCTTGAGCTTGAGCCTGAGGGGGAGCATAGGGCCTAGGAGCCGCATTAGAAGTAGCTGGGGGCAAGAAAGGAGTGAGAGCCCTTGCATTTGCATTTGGGGGAGGGTTGAATCCCCGCTTGTTGGCATAGGCATTAGAATATGAGGGAGTAAACGACTTTTTCCATAAAAGTTTGGCCTAGGTGACAAGGAAGGAGGGGGACTTTTCATCTTTGCTTCATCCTTAATGGCCTTCATGGAGTTCTCACCCAAAGTGCATCATCATACAATTTTCCAAAAGAGGTAGAATTTCTCCTTACTTTGCTTTGGAGTAAAGCGCTAAGCTTGTTACGATAGTAAAAAGCTCGGTGTTCATCAACCTTGATGAGTCTTGGTGCAAAGTGAGCAAGTTTGTTAAATTGAGTGGTGAAGACTTTAACCGTCAAGTCACCTTGTTTGAAATCGATGAATTCTTTGAGTCTTTGCTGTTTGAGTTCTTTGGGGTAAAACCGGTCCTCAACGAGAGTCTTCAAACATTCCCAATTAAAATTGACTTCAAGAGTAGTAGTCGACCACCAGTTGTCGCCCTCACAAGAAAATGCTTAGCCATCCTCACTTTGTCTTCTTCACGGACTTGATACAAGTCGAATTGCTTTTCCATCTCCCGGAACCACCCCGAGAGCTCGGTAGAGTCCGGTTCTCCACCATACGGCTTGGTCTTGCTCCTAGCAATTTGGTTAGCCACCCAAGCATAGCCTCCTTGGTGATGATCTTCTCTAAGAGGAGGGGCTTGGTTACCTTGAGCGTTGGCCGCAGCTTCTTGATTCTTTAGGACTTGAGTGAGAGCCTCTAGAATGACATTCTCTACGAGTCGAGGTCTAACCATCTTCATAAGAGACAAAAACAAATCATGGTTAATCCTAACACTTAGCATAAACAAAGACACTACCAAGTAAAGTCCTTAATTTCTACCCATCTCTCATTTATTATTCCAAGGTCAAGTAATTTAAATTTAGGGTTCACGTGTGTGCGTCGGGAGCGTCATAGGCTCTTATACCAACTGTGACAACCCTCGCGATAGCGGAAATAAAACACAACAAGCATCCGATCTAAATAGCGGAAAATGCGATATTTTTGAAACTTCTTACATGCCAAAGGAAGAGTACAAGGAATGTCAATTACATACCAACTAAATTATAAAATACTACAAAGAGACATAGTCTCTCAAAACGTAATCAAACATAAAAGTTGATTAGTAAACTAGCTAAGAGTGTTTATGGGTAAATCGTCAAGTCCAACGCTCGCTAGCTCACACCCGAACCCAAACACAAGCAAAGATCCAGCCAAGCAACATGTTCATTCATGAAACATGAATGCCACAGTCAGTGGGGAGTAACTCTGGGTTCTCCCGGCCATATCACAAATAACATACTTAAACGGTAATAAACATGTAGAAGCATACTTATATATATATATATATATATATATATATATGTGTGAATTGCGAGAGGTATAAATAAGCTTTTCAATATATTAAGATATAGGCGCATGAAGTACAAAACTGTAAGTATCAGATTATAGACAAACTCGGGGAAGACACCCTTAGGCAACTATATACTCACTAGGGCTTACATCTCACCGTTAGTGGCATATACTTGATAAGATAGAGCCTCGACATATAAACCACGCCAAGTCATTTATCAGTGGCAAAGAGTCAACATATAGGCATCCATCCAAACACACGATTATGGTAACATACTCTCTCACGGTTAATGACACGCACTTGCACCATGTACATAGCAAGTATGATTGAAACACGTCCACGGGATAAACATTTCCCTGAACCATACACGATAAACGTTTCGTATATGAAAGACCCAGTTCCTCCCGGTAGGACGACAATAATAATACGGTCCTAGTCTAAACTTGGCCAGACTCTCGGATTAAACGTTTTCCGATTCGACATGCGATAAACACTTCGCATCCAAGACTCGGTCAAACACAGAAGTCGAGTACCCCAAATTCGGTCAAACTACTCGAAAGCGGCGGAAAGAGCAGAAGAATCAAAATCAAGCGGTACGCTACATGCAATGAAACCACCTTGCAAGGATACAACATTAGACGGCCGGGTCGATCAACGCATTGCGTTCACCTCCCAACAACGTCGTCATATCTCCACTAAAACATGCATACAAGCATCAAGGATACACCTCCTCATTCCGAAATCCTAGTCTAACAAGCAAGGAGGTGTAGCCGGGGAATGAGAGTTCGTAGCACTCAACGATTAGTGCTCAAATCAAAACATAGGTAGAACTGACTCAAAGGGGGACATATCAAAAACCGTCACGAAACATGCGATATAAGCGAGTGGGATATCATATATTCTATACATGAATATTTAATTCTTTTACGTAAATTTATACAATAAACAAACCGTACAAACTAATATAAGTGAGAGCATAAGGAAAGAAATGGAAAAGGAACACAGGTGGTGTTGGAGCTAGTGTCCTCCACAGTTAGTGTGATAACAGCTAAGGTTCACAGGGTATACTTTGTATTATAATCAGTTGATTAACGTTTATCGATAACGGTTGGCTTGCTAGATAAGTTTGACGTTATTGTCATACGAATGGCGGTGATCAACTGATCCCTAAAAGTCACACCTAAAGGATCTGTTTGAGAGATGTGATTATTTGAGAAAATAATCATATTGATGCCTTATTAAATGACTAAAAGGTTAGTTGAAGTATTTGACTAAAAGGATAGTCAAATGTGATGATGATACGATTATTTAATAACGATTAAATAATGTTAACTGGTGATTGAATATAAAATGTTATATTTAATCAATGTATATAATGTCGGTCTAAACTAAATGTAAACTGTTATATTTAAGTTGGCGGATATGTGTTACACGATATTATTATAGTATTGGTCCGGCGTTAATCGGTTTATGTGACGCTCCATTACTAGTAATAATTAGATGACATATTACATTATCTACATATAATATTATATGCTAATTACCTAATAGAGGTTGAGATAAATATGGAAACTAGGGTTTTTGATTATTTTACTTTTCCTCTTGAATTCTCGGCTCAAGGGTGATAAAAAGAAAAGATAAGACAAACCCTAGACTCCTACACCTCACGGCACACACAAGGAAGAAAAAGAGAAGAAAAATTCTGATTTTAATCCTCTCATTGATCTTCATATTCATCATCAATATACACACAAAATTAGAAGTAATTTTTGGGTATTCGTTCTAGCACGACGAAGGCATTTCTTGAACCATCTTGGGTGTAACGATTAGGAGAATACCTACTTTGGTATTTGTTCTTAGGCCTTTTACTAGGACCGAAGGTTATTTCTTAATCTCTTGTTTATATTATGCAATTTCATTTATGACTAGAAATTCATATAGTTATAATTTCATTATAATCCGAAATTTTAAAGGGAAGTATACCGATATTTCCCACAAGTGGTATCAGAGCATTTGTGCAACAGGAGTTCAATGCCATGCTCAAAGTCAAGACCAAACAACCTATGATCAGTCCAACCATGATTCAATACCAACCTTACCCTATGTCAAAAGCTATCTTAATGCTTTGTATAGTCCAGGCCCAAGCAACCAAGCCATGACACGAGCCAGTGGTAGCCATGACACGAGCCAGAGCCAACCAAGACACAAAACAGACTCACAAAACAAGCCAACAAAACCTCAGGAAAGTCAGCCAACATCAGTGCCTTGGGGAGGGTCTCAGGGCAACTTCCAAGCTTAGGGACTCCAAACCAACTATGGGGCATGACTCTAGGGAGAGTCTACTAACGTTTTGTCCAGGAAACCTTCCTCGGAAAACGCCAGGAACACCCCTCAAAACATAAGCCAAGTTCAACAGTCCAGTTCTCACCTATCCAGAAGCAGTTCAAATGTCACTCTCAAAGTTTCCTCTTTTGGCCAAGCAAACTCAAGGGCTTTTTGCTCAGACTTTGGGGACTATTACTACTCCAGTTTAGGACCAAAACACCAAGCAAAAAGTCCACTATGTACCATATAACAAAGCAGTAGCAAGGCAACAAGGAACTTGTCCTTGTCAGAGCTGTTTTTCTATTGTTCACTTTATTTCAGTTTGTATCAGTTTGTAGTTGTTATTTTGTTTTCTTTTGAGGATCATTATTAACCTTAGATGTGTTTGAACGTTCAAGATGTAATCCTAATGCCTATATAAGGCTTGTTTCTAATGAATGAGAGGCAGATTTGAAGTAAAACATAAAACTGAAACCCTGTTTCTGTTAACATCTCTTGGCTGTGTGCTTGAGACAACTTCCTTTGCTTTGTGCTTGGAAGTGAGCTTAGACCCTTAGCTGTGTGCTGGGATCAAGGTTCAACCCTCAACCATTGGCTTTGTGCTTTGGTTAAGGTTCTATCTCTTTCTTTAAGCAACCAGTTCAAACAAAACAGAGCAATTGAAAAGTGTCTAACCTTAGTTCAATTTGTCATTGTTTAGCTTGTCTTTCTGAATAGTTTCATTGCAAATTGGTTATCAGAGCTTTGGTTTGTGAGTTCATTTACCTAACTACATTAAAAATACAAAATACAACCCTGAGTGAAGAGAGAATCACAGGTCTTGAAAACACTGTTCAAGGTCTTGTCAGAACTGTAAAGGAGGTCTCTAGATCTGTTAATGAACTCCTTGAGGGCCAACAGAACAATGATACAAGGGGAGGCAGAGGTCGAGGAAGAGGAGCACCTTTCCCGCAAGGTGGAGGAAGGAGGAGGCAACCTGTAGATCAGTTTGAAATGTCAGACTCAGATGGCTCAGATCAAAGTCTTCCCAGGCACCAGGACAAAGACATAAAGGTAGAGATTCCTGACTTTCTAGGTAGCATGAACCCTGATGATTTCCTAGATTGGCTAAGATCTGTAGAAAGAGTCTTTGAATTTAAAGGATACACTGATAGAAAGGCTTTTAAGGTTGCTATCATGAAACTAAAAGGCTATGCCTCACTGTGGTATGAAAACATGAAAACCTTGAGGGTTAGGGAAGGGAAAGAACCTGTAAAGTCATGGCTCAAACTGAAAAAGAAAATGAGAGCTAAGTTTGTCTCTAGGGACTACACTCAGGACATGTTCATTAAGCTCACTCACTTGAAACAAGACCAAAGACCTGTAGAGTCTTACCTAAGGGACTTTGAACAACTCACATTGCAATGTGAGGTTGTTGAGAAATATGAGCAAAAGATAGCAAGGTTCTTAGAAGGTTAGGATGAAAGGATAGCTAGTAAAGTCAGGCTACAAAATATATACTCCTTTGAGGAAGCTGTCAACTTATCTTTAAGGGTAGAAAAGTTGGGGAAGGGAAAGGCCAGTGCTACTAAGACACCTGCTAGAACCCCCACCTTCAAACCTTTTGTAGGAGTCAAGATAGGAGAACTTGTGGTTCCTATTAAGACCCCTTTCAACCTTGATAAAGGCAAGGCTGTTGAGGCAGGCCAAAGGAAGACTACCCCTCTCAAGAAGTGTTTTCAATGTCAAGGGTATGGACATTTTGCTAGAGAATGTCCATCTAAAAGGGCTCTGAGCACCCTAGAAGTAATTCATTGGGGAGATGATGAAGTGTTGGTCTGTGATGATGAGATGGAAGAGCCTGAGGTAGAGGCTAGTGAGGAATTGATAGAACCTGATGCTGGGTTAAGCCTGGTAACATGGAGGGTAATGCACACACAACCCCAACCCTTAGAAGAAGATCAAAGACACCAGATCTTCAGAACTAGGTGCACCATAAAAGGGAGGGTGTGTAATCTGATTGTGGATGGAGGTAGTTGCACCAATGTAGCTTCTAAAACACTGGTGGATAAACTAACATTGCCCACCAAAGACCACCCTCAACCTTACAAGCTTAGGTGGCTGAACAAGGGGGCTGAAGTTAAGGTAGATCAACTGTGTGTTGTTCCATTTTCTATTGGTAAAGGATATGCTGATGAGGCCTTGTGTGATGTATTGCCTATGGATGCTTGTCACCTTCTATTGGGGAGGCCTTGGGAGTTTGATAGGAATGCTATCCATCAGGGAAGGGACAACACTTACTCTTTCAGGTTTGGGAATAAGAAAATCATCTTAGCTCCTTTACCCCCTATCCTGAAAGGGAGTCCTTTACTCCTAACTGAAGCTGCCAAGGAAGTTCTGCTGTTGAGTGAATCAGAAATGGAGCAAGAGTTAATTGATCTTAGACCAGTCTGTGTCCTCCTCACCAAGGAGGTAGGGGGAGGTTCTAACCAGGTGCCTAAGGAGGTACAAGCTTTGCTGAAAGCCTATGAGGATGTTTTCTCTGCTGAACTACCTAGTGGATTACCCCCACTAAGGGGAATTGAGCACCACATTGATCTAGTACCTGGGGCTGTCCTTCCAAACAAGCCAGCCTATAGAAGTGACCCCAGGGCAACACAAGAGCTGCAATCTCAGGTGGGAGAGTTGCTTAGCAAAGGGTATGTCAGGGAGTCTCTTAGCCCCTGTGCTGTACCAGCATTGCTAGTGCCTAAGAAGGATGGAACTTGGAGAATGTGTATAGACAGCAGAGCAATTAACAACATCACCATTAAGTATACGTTCCCTATACCTAGACTCAATGACATTCTGGATGAACTCAGTGGGACTCAAGTGTTCACCAAGATTGATCTAAGGCAAGGGTATCATCAAGTAAGGATTAGAGCTGGAGATGAGTGGAAGACTGCATTCAAGACCAAGCATGGGCTGTATGAATGGCTAGTGATGCCATTTGGGCTCTCCAATGCCCCTAGCACCTTCATGAGGCTCATGACAGAAGTATTAAGGCCTTACTTGGGAAAATTCATTGTGGTATACTTTGATGACATTCTAGTCTACAGTTCAAGCAAGAAGGAACACCTACAACAACTGAATTTACGTTGTGAGGTTCTCAGAGAGAATAAGTTATATGGTAAGCTAGAGAAGTGCACATTCATGCAACCTGAGGTTCATTTCCTTGGGTTCATCATCTCAAAGGATGGGGTAGCTGTTGACCCTGAAAAGGTTAAGGCAATCAGAGATTGGCCCACTCCCAAGACAGTAACTGAGGTCAAGAGTTTCCATGGGTTGGCATCCTTCTATAGGAGGTTCATTCAGGGGTTCAGCTCTATCATGGCTCCCATCACAGAATGTATGAAGAAAGGGGAGTTCACTTGGGGAGAAAAGGCAGAAAAGTCCTTCAATACCATTAAAGATCTGTTGTGCAGATCCCCTATACTAGGCTTACCTGACTTTAACAAGCTGTTTGAGGTGGAGTGTGATGCAAGTGGGTTAGGAGTTGGGGCAGTACTGGTTCAAGAGAAGAGGCCCATAGCCTATTTCAGTGAGAAACTAAGTGGAGCAAGGTTGAATTACTCTACCTATGACAAAGAGGTTTATGCCATAGTGAGAGCTCTGAATCATTGGGGGCATTACCTAAAACCTAAGCCTTTTGTGCTACATTCAGACCATGAGGCCTTGAAGTTCATCAATGGCCAACACAAACTCAACCCCAGGCATGCCAAGTGGGTGGAATTCCTGCAATCCTTCTCCTTTTCAAGCAAGTACATAGAAGGAAAGAACAATGTAGTGGCTGATGCTCTTTCTAGAAGATCTGTGATGTTGTCATTCATGGAGCAAAGGGTCCTAGGCTTTGAGTTCATGAAGGAACTCTACATGGAAGATCCAGACTTCAAGGAGGAATGGGAGGTATATTCAGAAGGAAAACTCAAGAAGGGAAATAAATACTTGACACAGAATGGGTTCCTCTTCCAAGGAAACAAACTATGCATACCTAGAGGTCCTTACAGAGGGTTACTAGTCAAGGAGGTCCATTGCAATGGGCTTGCAGGGCATTTTGGGGTACAAAAGACCTATGAGATATTGCATGAGCAGTTCTATTGGCCAAAAATGTTGGGTGATGTGCAGGATACTCTCAAGAGGTGCAAACCCTGCCAACTAGCCAAGTCTCAGTTCCAAGCAGGTCCCTACACCCCTCTACCTGTACCAAACAAACCATGGGAGGATATAAGCATGGACTTCATAGTGGCACTACCTAGAACACAAAGGGGCAAAGACTCAGTCATGGTGGTAGTGGATAGGTTCAGCAAAATGGCCCATTTTGTTGCTTGCAAGAAGACAGAAGATGCCATGGGGGTAGCTGAGCTCTACTTCAAGGAAATAGTAAAGTTGCATGGGGTACCAAGAAGCATTGTGTCTGACAGGGACACTAAGTTTATGAGCCACTTCTGGAGGTCACTCTGGAGACTCCTAGGGTCAAGGTTACTTTTCAGCACAGCATACCATCCCCAAACAGATTGACAGACAGAGGTTACTAACAAAACTCTAGGAAGGATCTTGAGATGTATCATTGCTAAGTCATTAAAGGATTGGGATATCAAACTGTCACAAGCTGAGTTTGCATTCAATAGAGCTCCCTCTCACAGCACATGTAAGACCCCTTTTGAAGTTGTTTATGGTGCTAATCCTCTAATGCCAACAGACCTAGCACCAGTGATAAGGAAAGAAGTCAACTATGATGCCAAAGAAAGAGTACAAAAATTGATGCAGATTCAGAGTCAAGTCAAGAAACAGATTGAGAAAACAAATGAGATGTATAAGTCAAGAGCCAAACGTCCAAAGAAAGCTAGGGAGTTCAAGGCAGGAGACATGGTGTGGTTGCACTTAAGGAAAGAAAGGTTCCCAGAGAAGAGGAAAAACAAACTCATGCCAAGAGCTGATGGTCCTTTTGAGGTGCTTGAAAGGGTAGGACCTAATGCTTATAAGATAGATTTACCAGGAGATTATGTGGTACATGGGACATTCAATGTGGGAGATCTAAGTCATTATCAAGAAGACTCTGAGGATGAAGAGGATTTGAGGACAAATAATTTTCAAGAAGGAGGGGTTGCAACAGGAGTTCAATGCCATGCTCAAAGTCAAGACCAAACAACCTATGATTAGTCCAACCATGATTCAATACCAACCTTACCCTATGTCAAAAGCTATCTTAATGCTTTGTATAGTCAAGGCCCAAGCAAGCAAGCCATGACACGAGCCAGTGGTAGCCATGACACGAGCCAGAGCCAACCAAGACACAAAACAGACTCACAAAACAAGCCAACAAAACCTCAGGAAAGTCAGCCAGCAGCAGTGCCTTGGGGAGGCTCTCAGGGCAACTTCCAAGCTTAGGGACTCCAAACCAACTATGGGGTATGACTCTAGGGAGGGTCTACTAACTTTTTGTCAAGGAAACCTTCCTCAGAAAACGCCAGGAACACCCCTCAAAACATAAGCCAAGTTCAACAGTCCAGTTCTCACCTATCCAGAAGCAGTTCAGATGTCACTCTCAAAGTTTCCTCTTTTAGCCAAGCAAACTCAAGGGCTTTTTGCTCAGACTTTGGGGACTAGTACTACTCCAGTTTAGGACCAAAACACCAAGCAAAAAGTCCACTATGTACCATATAACAAAGCAGTAGCAAGGCAACAAGGAACCTGTCCTTTTCAGAGCTGTTTTTCTATTGTTCACTTTATTTCAGTTTGTATCAGTTTGTAGTTGTTATTTTGTTTTCTTTTGAGGATCATTATTAACCTTAGATGTGTTTGAACGTTCAAGATGTAATCCTAATGCCTATATAAGGCCATGAATGAGAGGCAGATTTGAAGTAAAACATAAAACTGAAACCCTGTTTCTCTTAACATCTCTTGGCTGTGTGCTTGAGATAACTTCCTTTGCTTTGTGCTTGGAAGTGAGCTTAGACCCTTAGCTGTGTGCTGGGATCAAGGTTCAACCCTCAACCATTGGCTTTGTGCTTTGGTTAAGGTTTCTATCTCTTTCTTTAAGCAACCAGTTCAAACATAAACAGAGCAATTGCAAAGTGTCTAACCTTAGTTCAATTTGTCATTGTTTAGCTTGTCTTTCTGAATAGTTTCATTGCAATTTGGCTATGAAATTATTTTATATGTTTTCATATTTGATGAAATATATGATTAGAAATTTTTGTTTTGTTTCGGCTGAAAGAAGAAAAAAAAAATTAGGGTTTGTTTTTTTTGGTACTTATCACGGCCAGAAAAAAAAAAAATTGTACTGTTCACGGCACTATTCAACCGTGAAGAAATTTTTTTTTTGCCTTGTTTTTCCTTTTGATTCATATATGTTGTTGTTTTAATATGTTAAGATAATAATATAATGAATTAGTTGATATTTTGATTTAATAAGGATTAAATTGAGATGTAAAAGGAATTTGTTTTGGATGTTAAAGAACATTCATTGTGCTAAATTTTTCGGTATGAATTTACAAAACAATTATGATTAGTTGAGTATTTTGATAATTGATTAATCATGATTTAGATATTCATGTTAAAAGGTTAATTTGAATTATCTAGTTTGTATTAATTTTTCGGTACTGTTCATCCGTGAACAGTGAAAAAAAAAATTTAATTTTTAATTTTTTTGTTTATTGCATTATAAAGATAATGTATGTTGATTATTGTTGTGAAAAAGTTCACAATAATAGATACCCTATTATTTTAAAAAGGTTTAAAATAATGTTGAATTTAATTTATTTTATACCCGATAATATGAATTAAATTGGATTATGGTTGATTAAAATTGTTGTGTGCAATTAAGGAATTGTCACATAATTTTGATCATTTTAAAGGTGGTTTGGATAAATTAATCATCATAATTAATGAATTATGTCTTGAATGTTTAATTTATTTTGTTGATGCATTTTATTTGGTTGAATGAATGAATGAATGGATGAATGGATTATTTTGGTATTTTTACAAGAGGTTGTAATTTGTATTGCTTAGTGTGGCCTTAGTAGATTGTGTTATCGTAATGATGGTAACATGGTCTTTGATGTATTTTGAGATCTCGAATGTCCCCTTTGTAATTTTTAATTATAATTTTAAATTAGAATGTAAATAGGTTTATATTTTGTAATTTTAAAATTGTATTTTTTGAGAAGACCAAAGATGGAGATCGGATAACTCATTCCCGCTGCATGGATCAAGATGGAATGATGCGGGAGCATTAGAAGACAATGAAAATGAAGTCTTAATCACTCGAAATGTATCTCACATTTCCAAAGGTTTCAAAATGGGATCAAGCTTAGTAAATAAGATAACATGGAAGAGTGAAGATGGCTTGGAGTTTGAACACGGATAAAGTACAAGTGGACACGGGTTCCAAGGTGGCAAAACCGTGTAGTGTAACACGGTTTCCAAGGGTGGCCAAAACCGTGTGAAAGCTGCCATATTTTCATAGTTTCTGGTTTTTTTTTTTAATTTAATAAAGTAGTGTGATAATCTTATTTAATAATAAGGTAGTATTCACACTTTCCTAATTTCTATCTAGCTAGTTTAAGGTAAGTACTAGTAGTATAAATACCAAACTTTGTAATCAGAATTATTCATACAATTTGAGAGCTTAATACAAGATTACTTGTGTGTTCTTCATAGCTTGCGAGTTATAAAGATCAAATTAATTCGTTCTTGCGAGAGTGAGTTAATCCATATTCTTCCTTGCGAGGTTGAGTATTATTCGTGGCTAAATCGAGTTCCTTGCGAGGGAGGAGAGTTAGAGCACGTCATATCCTTTATATTTTCGTTCATATACATACAAAAACCACAAAAACACATTAATTTCCGCTGCAAATTTATTAAAAACAAACGAACAGTTTCCCGAACTGTTTGAACCAAAAAAACGAGTGTGTTTTACATCAATTTGGCACCAGAGCTAGTTTTAAATATACTTCTTAGTATATTTGTCTTGGGAGTTCTACAATCATGAGTAATGGAGAGGAAGATCCAAAAACTTGGCAAGAAGGCCATCATGTGCTAAGGGCGATATATCTAAACTGACCTACGTGATTAGAAACCTAGCTATCAAGCTAGACAAGAAGAAAGAAGACGTGGACAGCAATAGTGATGTTGAAGTTGAAGAAACACGATCAAGAAACAAAACAAGAGATAAGGATGATGATGATCGTGGATTGAAACTTGATATTCCAGAATTCAATGGTAACATGGACCCGGAAAAGTTTATGGATTGGTTGCGACAAACCGAACGTATTTTCGAATATAAAGACTACGATGACAAGAAGCAATTCAAGATAGCCACTCTTAAACTTACCAAGTATGCTTCCTTATGGTATGAAAACTTAAAGAAGCAAAGAAAGAAGGCTGGAAAACCTAAGATTGAGTCTTGGGAAAAATTGAAGAAGCACTTAAAGAAGCGATTCATGCCAAGAGATTACGAACAAGAGAACTACTTAAAGCTACAATCTTTATCACAAGAAAGTCTATCATGTGGCTGATTATATCAACGAATTTGAGAGGATGTCGATTCTTTGTGATCTTGATGAGAAAGAAGTGTTGGAGCAAGTGTCCTCCACAATAGTGCATTTATATTATAAATCTCATTTTGGAATATTAGTGGGATGACTAGTATTTTGATACTCCACGTCAGTTGATTAACGTAAATCGATAACGGTCAGCTGACTAGAGTTAGACGTTATTGTCGTATGACGGCGGTAATCAACTGACCCCTTTCGGTCACACCTATAGGATGAGACCAAACAGAAATCTAATTATTTGTATACGATACATATTAATTAGTACTTTATATATATATTTGATATATGTTTAGTTACGAGAGTTTATTATTGGAAATTGAGTTACGAACTCATTCCGGAGAAGTTTATTAGTCATTATACGATAACTGACTGAATAAATTTTACGTCTTTATTTTAATACGATTAAATAAGATTTACTTTAATGATTAATCGTTAATTCATTAAATTAGTTGAGGTTATGCATATATTTTGAGGTAGAGGTAATTAGTTAATTATATTTACAAGGAGTTGTAAAATAAACTAACTAGGCATTGTGGGACCCATTATATATTGATATAATGATAAAATATCACTTAAAAGTTAAGTGTATATTATTTATTAATTTGAGTCATATAATTGTTATATGATCAAATTAACTCTTAATTATACAAGATAATTAATCATATGATTATAAGTATTTGTGGGACAAATATCAAAAATCAAAATGGACCACATGACACTAGTGGGTGCCGAAAATTGGTAGTGTACAACATGATGATTGTTGTTTCTTGTATTACACTACATCTTGTTATCATGTCATGTTTATGACACATGATCATAACCTTTTCTCACCTCTACACTCAACCAATTTGCATGGGATTATTTTAAGCAAAATAAGGGGCCACCAAGGCTTGGTATAGCCGGACCATATGTCCTTTAAATGGACAAATTGGTTGTTCATTTCACTTAGTGGTTCATTCTTGTTTTGCATACTTATCTCACTACAAATCCTCATCTCTCTAAAACCTCTCAAACACTAATATTTTCTATTACTAGAGTAGTAATAAAATCTCATATTAGTTCATCTTTTCACTTGTGTTTTCTAGTCAAAAACCAAGTGATTAGTTTGGGTTCTCTCTTGGGTGCATCTCAAAGGAGGTCTTCTAATTTGAAGATTACAAGGAGGATCATCTTTTTCATTCTAGCACAAGAACAACAAGAAAGGTGTTTCTTGTTGTGCCCATAAAACCGAAATTTCCCAATGTAAGGAAATTTCTTCTTACTTTTTATTATGCATTTTAATTTGCATGCATGTTACATAGATCTTTATTAAACACTAAATTAACAAGTAATTTAGTAACTAATTAGAGGAGTCTAATTAGGGTCTATGAACTTTCATGTGGTATCAGAGCTAGCTTGTAACATGCATGTTGATTTTAAGCATTAAAATCGGGTTATACGATAACTTGAGTAAAAAATCGAAAATTTATGTTAAAAATGGTTTTCACGAAATTTTCTGATTTGCATGTATACCTACTGACCTCAAAATGTTTGTGGTCAAATTTGGTGAATTTACGAATTATTTTGCTATTTATTATGATTTATGGCCTTTATAATCGAGTTAGCATGCGGTTTTATGTTAAAAGTTAACTAAAAATAGTTGCATGTTGAATCTGGCCTCAAATTTTTAATATGTTGTCACATGCATGTTGTACATATTGTATGTAAATTTTCGTGACATTTCGTCATGTATTGCATGGTTATTGATTTTTATTGGATAAAGATCGATTTAAAGGAGTTATTTTGTTCTTAAAATTGAAACGAGACTTTCTGGAGTTCAAAATTTTTTTTTACATTTTAAAATATTATTTATATCATCCTGGTAAAATTTGAAAATTTGTTTCATCATTTTACTATTTTAGTTGGTTTTTATTTGATAAAAACCGATTATTATAAAGCTATTTGTTCATAAAATCATTTCGAATTTTTTGGGCAAATGTTTTTTGTTCTTGAGGATTCTGGAAGTGTTCCAGTATGTACAAATATTTTTGTTTCAACTTTAATGATTTTTAATTTTATTTTGGGTTTAATTCAAAAAAATTATGAATAAACCTCTTTAAATAGCAAATGCGATCAATTCAAACTAATTAAATACAAGTGAAATTAGCGGGGACTAATTTTGAGTTCTAAATCAGTTTAGATAATTAGTTTGAGCTTAAATACGATTTAAGTGTTGATTATTGATTTTTAGTAGATAAAATCGATAAAATTCGTAAAAATCGAGCTAGAATGAACTTGACAAGTGTTGAGGGTGATTTTGGCATGATTTTACAGCATTTTTATTTATGTTGTTGAATGAATGAATGTCATTTATTTATTTTATTGCAAGTTGTACCTAGTATGGCCTAGATTATTTTTATCGGTATTACCCGTAATGTAAGGGAATGCCGATTTGGTTGTAATTTATTGCGATTTCGTATCGCCGTTTTGTAATAATTATTAATTTCATATTATAGATCAAATGTATAATAGGAATTTGCTATGTATTCATTTGTATTTTTGTAATTATTTATTGTGAAGACGGTGATTCCCAAATTCGGTGTTCCTAAAGACGGTGCCATATTGGAAGGCGTTCCATGAAGAGGCAAGGGACCAAGGAGTTGGTTTCCGATTTGTAATCATCTAGTTAATTGGATTAGCTAGGTGGCCATACTAGGATTTTATTTGATTGCTTGCTTTATTTTTCCGCACATGCCAAAATCACCAACATGCATTTTATTTATCGATTGTGTCAATTCAACGTTATTCAAAATTCACCGACTTAGTTCACTTATAGGGAATTAATAAATAAAATTGGCAAGACCTCTCACATAACTTAAAAAGGAATTGAGATTTAGCCTTACCAATTGAAGCACCTATGAATCCCGTGTTCATTAGGACAACCACAACGTGGACGTTTTTACCTCGGGTAAGTAGGGTGATACGATCACACGCCTAAATTGGGTTGGACTCAACAAGATAAGCGTTATCTTGGGACTAGGAGATGGGTTTAGTTGAAATCCGTCGACCGAGAGTTCTAGTAGTAGAATTAGTCAAAAGTTGACTTACCGTCTTTTACATAAAAGTTGCATAACATGTTCTTTTGTCTAAAATGCGGGTCTCGGAATCGCTTATATAATTTCGTGAGGGGTCATTATATGAGTGACTTGTTTAAATTGGTTATACAAATAAAATTGATTATAACAATGAATGTTAATATTTCCTAATTTTGTTGTAGTTATTCATAATTCGCAATGGCAAAAAATAACAACACCGTTCAACTAGGAAAAGACTCATGGCTAAGGTCCGTTATGGACAAATGCATCTTAAAAGACGATGGAACTAATTTCGTCGAGTGGGAGCAAACGATCAAGGGCGCGGCGTTATCGGATAACGTTTTGCGCTACTTGACCGAGGCACCACCCAATGAACCCGGCCCAAGGGCCACTAATGCGGCCAAAGCCGCCTATGAGGAATACCTTAAGGTAGCAAACGACGTCAAGATGGTCTTGATTTGGCCGATGTCCTCAACCCTTAAGCAACAATACATCACCCTTGGAGCATATGAGATATTCTCTAGGGTGACATTGGCTTTTTCTCAATCACCCGAGATTCGCCAATACAATGCTATGACTAGGCTTTTTGAAGCCAAGTTAGAGAAGGGCCAAAAGGTTGGCCCACATGTGCTTAAGATGGGGGAACATGTTGACACTCTAGATCGTCTAGGGGTCAAAATTCCTAAGAAGCTAGCGGTTGGCCGCATCCTTCACTCACTTCCTCCCAAGTTTGCCCAAGCTAGGCTAAACTATAACATGCATGGCATGGATAAGAGCTTTCACGAGCTCCATGCTCTCCTTACCCAAGTCGAAAGGGATATGGAAGCAAGTGGGAGTGAGCAAAAGGATGTTCTTTCAATGAGATTGAAGAACTTAAAGCTAGGGGTTCAAAAGGGGAAGGGAAAAGCCAAAGCCCAATTTAAGAAGCAAGGAAAGGGAAAGGGCAAAGCTATTATGAATAGCGATGCCAAGGCTAAGGTTAAGAAGCACGCCGAAGCCGAATGCTTTTATTGTAAAGGCAAGGGACATTGGAAACGCAATTGTCCCAAGTATTTGAAGGATAAGAAGGATGGATGTGTGACACCGTCAGGTATAATCCTCTCTTCTCTCTATATGATAGATATTAACTATGCTTGCACTTCCCCTTGGGTATTTGATACTGGATGTGGTTCTCACCTTTGTAATCACTTGCAGGGGCTGAAGGACGTGCGAGCACTAGCCAAGGGTGATGTGGACCTACGAATGGGGAATGGAGCAAGAGTTGCCTCCGTCTCCGTAGGAACTTATGTACTAACCTTAGCTAGTGGTCTTGAGTTGTATTTAAATAATTGTTATTTTGTACCCTCCTTGACTAAGAACATTATCTCCATTTCCGTACTTGACGCGGAGGGTTTCTCTTTTGTAATCAAGAACAATAGTTGTTCGTTTTCTTTTAATGATGTGTTTTATGGTAAAGCCATCTCTATTTGAGGCATTTATGTTCTTGATAATGTTAATGAAATATATCATATCGAAAGCAAGAAGCTCAAATTAGGTGAACCTAATCAATCATACCTTTGGCATTGTCGTTTAGGTCATATAAACGAACGACGCATAAAGAGACTTGTTTCAACGAAACTTCTCAAACCATTTGATTATGAATCTTATGGTGAATGCGAATCTTGTCTTTTTGGCAAGATGACTCGTGCTCCTTTTACGGGAAAAGGGACACGAGCAAGTGAAGTATTAGGCCTTATACATACCGATGTATGTGGCCCAATGACTCTCCAAGCTAGAGGTGGTTACAAGTACTTCATTACTTTTACCGACGATTTGAGTAGATATGGATACGTCTACTTAATGAGGCATAAGCGTGAAGCTTTTGAAAAGTTCAAAGAGTTTCAACATGAAGTGGAAAACCAATTGAATAAGAAGATAAAAACCCTACGATCTGATCGTGGTGGTGAATATCTAAATTATGAATTTGATTCACACCTAAAAGATTGTGGTATAGTATCACAATGGACTCCTCCTGGAACACCTCAATTAAATGGTGTGTCTGAAAGGCGAAACCGAACTTTATTAGATATGGTTCGGTCGATGATGAGCCTTACAGAGCTTCCTGACTCGTTTTGGGGATTTGCCATCTTAACCGCAATATTTTCACTAAATCGTAGCCCGACTAAAGCAGCCAATAAAACTCCATATGAGATATGGAAAGGAAAGGTTCCTTATTTGTCGTTTATGAAAATTTGGGGTTGCGAGGCGTTTGTTCATGAGAAGTCTAATGACAAGCTCGCACCCCGATCCGACAAATGTTATTTTGTAGGATATCCTAAGGAGACTCGTGGATATTACTTCTACAACCGTCATGAGGACAAAGTGTTTGTGTCTCGTGATGCTGTCTTTCTAGAAAGCGATTTCGTTTCTAAAAGGCAGAGTGGGAGAAAATTCGAACTTGATGAAGTTCGAGAGCCACAAACCGAAAATGAAGTGGAGGAAAACGTTCCCTCCTCGTCTGAAAAGGTTATTGTCCCTAGAAGGTCAGGTAGAATTAGTTATCAACCTGATCGTTACCTCGGATGTATCGAGGGAGATGGTGATTTATTACTTTTTGAAAGTGATGAACCCACAACCTACAAGTCGGCCGTTTCTAGTCCCAACTCCACGAATTGGCTTGAGGCCATGCAATCCGAAATGGATTCTATGTACGAAAATCAAGTATGGGACTTGGTAGACTTACCTGAGAAGGTACGACCTCTTCAGTGCAAGTGGATCTACAAGATCAAGAATGGCATAGATGGACATATTGATGTCTACAAAGCTAGATTGGTGGCAAAAGGCTTTACTCAAGTTCATGGTTTACACTATGACGAAACTTTTGCCCCAGTCGCCATGCTTCGATCCATTAGGATTCTCTTAGCGGTTGCCGCATTTTATAACTATGAAATTTGGCAAATGGATGTCAAAACCGCCTTCTTGAATGGGATTCTAGAAGATGAAGTGTACATGACACAACCTGAAGGTTTTGAGGATAAATCCAACCCTAAGAAGGTATGCAAACTTAAGAGATCCATTTATGGTCTTAAGCAAGCATCAAGGAGTTGGAATCATCGCTTCGATCATGTAATTAAACAAAATGGATTCACTCGAAGTGTCGATGAACCATGTTTATACATGAAGTTTAGTGGGAGCAAAGTTACTTTCCTTATCTTGTATGTGGATGACATACTTCTCATTGGGAATGACATACCAATGCTTACTTCTACCAAAGAGTGGCTTGGGAAACATTTCCAGATGAAGGATTTGGGAGAGGCACAACGCATTTTGGGTATCCGGATCTATAGAGATAGATCGAAGAGGATACTAGCATTAAGTCAAGAAGTTTATATAGATAAGATTCTTGATCGGTTCAAAATGAAAGATTCTAAGAGAGGCTTTCTTCCAATAGGTCATGGTATCACTCTGAGTAAATCCCAGAGTCCTACCGTCACCGAGGAGATTGAACGCATGAAGTTGATCCCTTATGCTTCAGCAGTTGGGTCAATCATGTATGCTATGATGTGCCCTCGCCCCGACGTCGCCTATGCTTTGAGCATGACGAGTCGTTATCAAGCCAATCCAGGTGAGAGTCACTGGATAGCCGTAAAGAACATCCTTAAGTACTTACGAAGGACTAAAGATTCGTTCTTGGTGTTTGAAGGAGAGACTGAGTTACGTGTAAAGGGTTACACGGACGCTAGTTTCCAAACTGATATGGCAACAGGAGTTGAACCTCCAACCAGCCAGAACAATGTCACAACAAGAACATGGAGCTTACCACCTACCCTACACCCAGGCAGGGGTCCCACAACAGAGACACCAAGCTTACTACCTCCCAAGCACCCACCCTTATGTCAAGAACCAGCAGGAACACCAGCAAGAGCAGCCACAGCAAGACTAACCAGAGCAGGGTCAATCCTTCAGAAAACCAGCCAGAACAAGTCCAGTAACCAGCCAATTCTCATGCAGCACGAGTCCAACCAAGGGCTCCAACTTCTTTTCCCCTTTAATTAAGGTCCTTAGCAACATAAAAGTCCAGGACAAGTTTTCCAAATAAGTTCTGGAAGTCCATCTAAAACAGCCTACCATATTGAAGATCATTTGAGGAAGTCTGCAGGAACAAGTCCAATTTAATCTATCCAAGACTCCTTACTTTTGTGTGATCAACTTAAACTAAATAAGAACGTTGGGAAGGTATCTAGCAGTCCCTCTCAACCCCCAAGAACAGCAGCAAACAGCCAGACAAAGAACCCCTAAGGAATTCAACAACATTACCATTTAAGGCAAGGGACAAGAGCACTTTTCAGCTTTGTTTTCTGTCAGTTGCAGTCTGTCATGGCTCGTCCTTATTAGCTGACTTTTTGCATTTCTTTATCAGTATTGTAAGGCTCTTAAAGCCCTTAGATTATATTATTTTCAAGGGTGGAGATCGTTTGTAATTGCCTATATAAGGCCTGCTTGTAACCCTAAGGAAATCAGACTTGAATTAATATAAACCTGAACTTTGTTCATTTGCAATTCTTTAGCTAAGCTAAGTATTGTGGTAACTCTTAGTGAACTTGTGTGTGACCTAAGATTACAGTGTCTAAGAATCATTACTTGTGTGTTTGAGTCTTAAACACAACCTTTGCTACCTCTGCTTGTGTGCTAAGGTGCAAAGTCCTATCTGTTCTGCCTGGCCTAGTGCAGGTTTCTGAGTGAGTGAGTGTACGTGTGAGGGAGTGTTCACCCTGGCCCCTTGTAGCCTCTGAAAAGCTCTATTTTTGTAGAGGTTTCAGTTCAATTGGTTATCAGAGCTTTGGTTTGTGAGTACATTTACCTAACTACATTCAAAAATACAAAAACCAACCATGAGTGAAGAGAGATTAGCAGGGCTTGAAACTACAGTTACTGGCCTTGCTAGAACTGTCATGGAGATTACAGCATCCTTCAATGAGTACTTAGATGGCCAGCTCAACAATGGTGGAAGAGGAGGTAGAGGTCGTGGAAGAGGAGCACCTGTACCACCTGCTGCAGGAAGAAGGAGACAGCATGTGGAACAAGAGGAGACCTCAGATTCAGAGGCCTCAGAGCAGGGTCTTCCTAGACACCATGACAAAGACATAAAGGTAGAAATCCCTGACTTTCTAGGTAGCATGAACCCTGATGATTTCCTAGATTGGTTAAGGTCAGTAGAGAGAGTCTTTGAGTTTAAAGGTTATACTGATAGGAGGGCTTTTAAAGTTGCCATCATGAAACTAAAAGGATATGCATCTCTATGGTATGAAAACATGAAAAGTCAGAGGGCTAGGGAAGGTAAAGACCCTATTAAATCTTGGGATAAGCTTAAAAAGAAAATGAAGGATAAGTTTGTGTCCAAAGACTACACCCAAGACATGTTCATCAAACTAACCCACCTGAAACAAGACAGTAGGTCTGTTGAGTCCTACCTGAGGGATTTTGAACAACTCACACTTCAATGTGAGATTACTGAAAAACCTGAGCAGAAGATAGCTAGGTTTCTGGAAGGTCTTGATGAAAGGATAGCTAGTAGGGTAAAGTTACAGCACTTGTACTCCTTTGAGGAGGCAGTTAGCCTATCCTTGAGGATTGAGAAATTAGGAAAGGGAAAGTCAGCCCCTACCAAACCCCCAGCTAGACCCTCTTTTAAACCTTACACTGGAGTCAGGATAGGAGAACCCTTGGTCCCTGCTAAACCTCATGTAGTAGACAAGGGAAAGGCCCCTGAGACAGACCTGAGGAGGACAGTATCCCTCAGGAAATGCTTTAAATGCCAAGGCTTTGGGCATTTTGCCAAAGATTGTCCCTCTAAAAGGGCTTTGAGCAACATGGAGATTGTGGAGTGGGGTGATGAAGAGATCCTTGTGTGTGAGGAGAGTCTGGAGGAACCTGAGGAAGAACCTAGTGAGGAGATGATTGAGCCTGATGCAGGCTTGAGTCTAGTGACTTGGAGGGTTATGCACACCCAACCTCAACCCTTGGAAGATGATCAGAGGCAGCAGATATTCAGAACTAGGTGTACCATAAAGGGAAGGGTTTGTAACATGATAATTGATGGGGGAAGTTGTACCAATGTAGCCTCCACAACTCTGGTGGATAAGTTGTCCCTAACCACACAAGAACACCCCCACCCTTACAAACTGAGATGGCTGAACAAAGGAGTGGAAGTGAGGGTTGATAGGCAATGTGTTGTGCCTTTCTCTATTGGCAAGGGCTATACTGATGAAGCCTTGTGTGATGTTCTTCCTATGGATGCTTGCCACCTCTTGTTAGGCAGGCCATGGGAATTTGATAGAGACTCTATACACCATGGGAGAGACAATACCTATGCCTTCAAGTTTGGTAACAAGAAGATCATCTTGGCTCCTTTGCCTCCCAATGTTAAGGGGAACATAACTCCTGTCAATGATGTGTCCAAGGAGGTTCTGTTGTTGAGTGAAGCTGAGGTTGTTCAAGAGCTCATGGGTGATGAGCCTGTGTTCATCCTCCTTACAAAAGAAGTTCTGCTCCCCCAAGAAAGCATCCCAGCTGAGGTCCAGCAGGTACTGGAGGCCTATGGAGATGTGTTTCCTGCTGAACTGCCTAGTGGGCTGCCCCCACTCAGGGGGATAGAACACCATATTGACCTTATTCCTGGAGCAATGCTACCCAACAAGCCTGCCTACAGAAGTGATCCAAAGGCCACTCAGGAACTACAAGCTCAAGTTAGTGACCTACTCAGCAAGGGCTTTGTGAGGGAGTCCCTCAGTCCATGTGCAGTTCCTGCCTTGCTAGTGCCCAAGAAGGATGGGTCTTGGAGGATGTGCATAGACAGTAGGGCTATCAACAATATCACCATCAAATACAGGTTCCCCATACCAAGGTTGAATGATATCTTAGATGAGCTGAGTGGAGCTAAGGTCTTCTCCAAGATTGATTTGAGACAAGGGTACCACCAGGTGAGGATCAGGGCTGGGGATGAGTGGAAGACAGCCTTCAAGACCAAGCATGGGTTGTATGAGTGGCTGGTAATGCCTTTTGGGTTGTCTAATGCCCCAAGCACCTTTATGAGGTTGATGACTGAGGTACTGAGGCCCTATCTAGGGAAGTTCATTGTTGTGTATTTTGATGATATCTTGGTATACAGTCCTTCAGCAGAAGAACACCTCCAGCACTTGAAATTGTTGTTTGATGTATTGAGGAAGCATAAGCTATTTGGCAAGATGGAGAAATGTACTTTTATGCAGGAAGAGGTTCAATTCCTAGGATTCATCATATCCAAGGAAGGGGTTGCTGTTGATCAAGACAAGGTGAAGGCAATTAGGGAGTGGCAGGTCCCTAAGACTATAACTGAGGTGAGGAGTTTCCATGGGCTGGCCTCCTTCTACAGAAGGTTCATTAAGGGGTTCAGTTCCATCATGGCTCCCCTGACTGAGTGTATGAGAAAAGGAGAATTCAGGTGGAATGACAAGGCTGAGAGGTCCTTTAACATCATCAAGGACCTCTTGTGTGAGTCTCCTGTCCTTGTTCTCCCTGATTTCAGCAAATTATTTGAGGTGGAGTGTGATGCTAGTGGTATAGGCATTGGTGCTGTCTTGACACAAGAACAAAAGCCTGTGGCATACTTTAGTGAGAAGTTGAGTGGTGCTAAGCTCAACTATTCAACATATGACAAAGAGTTCTATGCAATAGTCAGGGCTTTGTACCATTGGGGTCATTATCTGAAGCCCAAGCCTTTTGTATTGCACTCAGATCATCAGGCACTCAAGTACATCAATGGGCAGCACAAGTTGAATACTAGGCATGCTAAGTGGGTGGAATTCTTGCAGTCCTTCTCATTCTCCAGCAAGTACATTGAAGGCAAGAACAATGTAGTGGCAGATGCCTTATCAAGGAGAACCATGATGCTGACTTTTATGGAGCAAAGGGTACTTGGGTTTGAGCACATGAAGGAGTTGTACAGGGAGGATCCTGACTTTAAGGAGGACTGGGTGGCAAGGATGGAAGGCATTCCTAAGAGTGGAAGTAGATACTGGGAGCAGGAAGGGTTCTTGTTCCTAGGTAACAAGCTGTGTGTACCAAGGGGTCCTTACAGGGGGTTGCTAGTGAAGGAGGTACATTCAAATGGCCTAGCTGGTCACTTTGGAATCCAGAAAACTTATGACATGCTGCAGGAACAATTTTATTGGCCAAAGATGTTGGGAGACGTTCAGGATGTGATCAGGAGGTGCAGTGCTTGCCAGAAGTCCAAGTCATTCTTCCAGACTGGAGCCTACACCCCCTTACCAGTTCCAGATAAGCCTTGGGAGGATGTTAGCATGGATTTCATTGTAGCTCTTCCTAGGACACAGAGGGGCAAGGACTCAGTCATGGTGGTTGTGGACAGATTTAGCAAAATGGCACATTTTGTTGCCTGCAAGAAGACTGAGGATGCCATGGGGGTTGCAGACCTATACTTCAAGGAGATTGTCAAACTCCATGGGGTACCAAGGACCATAGTATCTGACAGGGACTCTAAGTTCATGAGTCACTTCTGGAGGACACTTTGGAAGCTGCTAGGGACCAGGCTCCTATTCAGCACCTCCCACCACCCTCAAACTGATGGACAGACAGAGGTAACAAACAAGACATTGGGCAGGATCCTCAGATGTATCATCTCCAAGTCCTTGAAGGATTGGGATCTAAAGCTGGCTCAAGCAGAATTTGCATTCAACAGAGCACTCCCACTAACCCCAGCAGAACCAGTAGCAAGGAAGGTGGTGCCCTATGATGCAAAGACCAGAGTGGAGCAGATGATGCAGATGCATACCAAGGTGAAACAGCAGATTGAAAAGTCCAATGAAATGTATAAGTCCAGAGCAAGAGGTCCAAAGAAATCCAGAGAGTTCAAGGCAGGGGATCTAGTGTGGTTGCACCTAAGGAAGGAAAGGTTTCCTGACAAGAGGAAGAACAAGCTGAGTCCAAGAGCAGAGGGTCCCTTTGAGGTCATTGAGAAGTTGGGTTCTAATGCTTACAAGATTGACCTCCCAGGAGAGTATGGAGTGCATGGTACCTTCAACGTTGGTGATCTAAGCCCATATTATGGAGAATCTGATGATGACACTAGTGAGGATTTGAGGGCAAATCCTTTTCAGGAAGGAGAATTTGCAACAGGAGTTGAACCTCCAACCAGCCAGAACAATGTCACAGCAAGAACATGGAGCTTACCACCTACCCTACACCCAGGCAGGGGTCCCACAACAGAGACACCAAGCTTACTACCTCCCAAGCACCCACCCTTATGTCAAGAACCAGCAGGAACACCAACAAGAGCAGCCACAGCAAGACTAACCAGAGCAGGGTCAATCCTTCAGAAAACCAGCCAGAACAAGTCCAGTAACCAGCCAATTCTCATGCAGCACGAGTCCAACCAAGGGCTCCAACTTCTTTTCCCCTTTAATTAAGGTCCTTAGCAACATAAAAGTCCAGGACAAGTTTTCCAAATAAGTTCTGGAAGTCCATCTAAAACAGCCTACCATATTGAAGATCATTTGAGGAAGTCTGCAGGAACAAGTCCAATTTAATCTGTCCAAGACTCCTTACTTTTGTGTGATCAACTTAACCTAAATAAGAACGTTGGGAAGGTATCTAGCAGTCCCTCTCAACCCCCAAGAACAGCAGCAAACAGCCAGACAAAGAACCCCTAAGGAATTCAACAACATTACCATTTAAGGCAAGGGACAAGAGCACTTTTCAGCTTTGTTTTCTGTCAGTTGCAGTCTGTCATGGCTCGTCCTTATTAGCTGACTTTTTGCATTTCTTTATCAGTATTGTAAGGCTCTTAAAGCCCTTAGATTATATTATTTTCAAGGGTGGAGATCGTTTGTAATTGCCTATTTAAGGCCTGCTTGTAACCCTAAGGAAATCAGACTTGAATTAATATAAACCTGAACTTTGTTCATTTGCAATTCTTTAGCTAAGCTAAGTATTGTGGTAACTCTTAGTGAACTTGTGTGTGACCTAAGATTACAGTGTCTAAGAATCATTACTTGTGTGTTTTGAGTCTTAAACACAACCTTTGCTACCTCTGCTTGTGTGCTAAGGTGCAAAGTCCTATCTGTTCTGCCTAGCCTAGTGCAGGTTTCTGAGTGAGTGAGTGTACGTGTGAGGGAGTGTTCACCCTGGCCCCTTGTAGCCTCTGAAAAGCTCTATTTTTGTAGAGGTTTCAGTTCACATTTTGTCACAACCGAGACATGGGACTGGCATGTGCTTGTCAAGGCTGCCATGTGCTAGTCTTGTGCTTGCCATGGTCTTGTTTGTCCTAGCACAATGTAGCCTCATGTCCTTGTCTTGACAGAGACATGTGATAACCATGTCCTTGTCATGGCCTGCTCAAAAGAGGACAACAAAATGCTAGCATACAACAGTCCAATGGACTGTCACAAACCGAGACAGCCATTTGGCCTAGGCAAGGACTGCCAAGTCTTCATAGCTGCTGCCCATTTTGTCCTTGTTCTTCAAGTGCCTTGGCTTGATTAGGAGACAAAAAGGGGGACCATAAGATGTTGTTTGTCCTTGGAATATTGTAATTTGAGCTCACCATTTGGCCTTGCAAAAACAAGCTGCTAACCAGCCATTTTTAACCTTTTTGGAATTTATTTTAGTGCAAACTCCCTTTGTTCAAAAACGTTTGTCCTCAAACTTTCGGGGTTAAAAACATGGTACTACAAAAGACGATTTCAAAAACGAGAACAACCATGGAACAAGTAGTGTCGATGTTAAAGAGGGAGACAACTAGGGCCCTATTCGAATCCAGCACTCTTGCAAAGATCGAATCCCCCCGTTAGCCAACTCGATACAAGCTCACACAAGTGCTCGTACCAAAGACAACACCCACAAACCAGGCAGCACCCACGTAAGTAGTGTCACGCCCTAGAACAACACGCACCCACCCTTCCCTAGACCATCTTGGTTTAAGAAAACGCAAGAGCCTGGGCTCTGATACCATTTGCACTGAAACGAGACCCAAAGGGGCTGATTTCGTGCCAAGAAAGACTCCCGAACAGCCACCACTCGAGCATGGCTCAAGTGACTCTAAAACTAACCTAAATGACACCTAAACCCGGGCTAGGGATAGGACGCTCCCGGAAACCGCTTTGCACAATCAAGTTCAACCAAGACTCAACGAAACAACAACAAATTAAACTCGACACGAGTAGTTGTTCTTCTCATTTGAGGGGCTGTTTTTGAGGGCTTATTTTGTGGGTTTAATACAATGGGAGGTAGATGGATATGACTTAGACTAGATCACACAGCAGGTCTAAGTCTCGAGGTAGTTTTGCCCAAGCACACAAGCATAGGACTCAACCCCGCTCCAATGGCTCGAAGCCCTTGGAGGTTCTCCAGCACATAGCAAAGAGGAAAGGGTGTCTAAGCACACAAGCAAAGACTAAGGGTTTGAAAACCTTCTAAAAATTCATTTCATAAACTGATTATTACAAAGGGGTTTGAGCTCCTTATATAGATGCTCATAATACATCTTGGCCCTTAAACATAAACAAGATCCTAAGGCTACAAATTAAAGTACAAAAGGACAATGTAATAAAAGCAAAACAAACAAGAGGACAACAAAGAAAAGTAAACAGTTCAAGGGACTGCTTGGACGTTGCATAGCTGCTGCCCCAACTGGTTGTCCTTGGTCTTTAATTTGGCACGACCCCTTGTCCTAGTCATGGCCTTCCAAGTCCTTGTCATGGCCTTGTCATGGCCTAGCCAAGGTAGTTGGCATGTGCTTGTCACAACCGAGACATGGGACTGGCATGTGCTTGTCAAGGCTGCCATGTGCTAGTCTTGTGCTTGCCATGGTCTTGTTTGTCCTAGCACAATGTAGCCTCATGTCCTTGTCTTGACAGAGACATGTGATAACCATGTCCTTGTCATGGCCTGCTCAAGAGAGGACAACAAAATGCTAGCATACAACAGTCCAATGGACTGTCACAAACCGAGACAGCCATTTGGCCTAGGCAAGGACTGCCAAGTCTTCATAGCTGCTGCCCATTTTGTCCTTGTTCTTCAAGTGCCTTGGCTTGATTAGGAGACACAAAGGGGGACTATAAGATGTTGTTTGTCCTTGGAATATTGTAATTTGAGCTCACCATTTGGCCTTGCAAAAACAGGCTGCTAACCAGCCATTTTTGGCCTCTTTGGAATTTATTTTAGTGCACATGGGTAGTAAGTTGTTGATGAGTACTGCTTTTCATGCCGCTACGGATGGTCAGACTGAGAGGACTATTCAGACTTTAGAAGACTTGCTTAGGGCTTGTGCTCTTGACTTCCAGTCTTGTTGGGAAAAGAGTCTACCGTTGGTGGAGTTTTTGTTGAGTAAGTGTCCTACAACAATAGTGCCGAATCACATAATTAAATCTCAATAATAAGAATACAAAAGGGATGATGAATACTATAGTCAACTGGTCAACATAAATAGGTAACGATTGGCTCAATTGAGTTTGACGTTACTGTCGTATGACGGTGGTGATCAGTTGATCCCTTGAGGTCACACCTAAAGGACAATCCCCTAATCATGTACATTAATTAATTGTATAGTGATACATATTAATTAATCCCTTAAAATGAACCAAGTTCAAATTGTGAGTGAGAAATATATCTTATTGTAATATGATTAAATAAGATTCATTTTGGTAATTTAATTGTTATATTACTAAGAATGCATTATGTTTATGAAACATTTGAGATAAGTTAATTTGGTTAATTATAATTACAAATTGTTGTAGATTATTTTAACCAAATATGAGAGGACCCATTTTATTTACATATAATTATAAAATGTGACTTAAAATGTTAAGTCTAATTTATTTGTTATGAAATTGCATTTAAATTGGTTAAATGCACATTTATAAGCACAATTACATGTTATATGTCACATGTCACACTTGTGACAAATGACAAATTGCAAAAATAAAATGGACACCCATATTACATGGGTGAACCGGTTTTGGTAGTGTACCAAGAGGGTGATTATTTTTGTGTATTATTCTAATTGGAAATTAGACATAATCATACCCAAAACTATTACCAACACTTAACCTTTTTACATTGTTAAGAACAATTGGAAGTGACAACACCCCACCCATGTGGGGTGTGTGTGACCGGTTTTCACAAGCCAAAAGATGGCTTGTTTTTCCTCTTATTTATACAATACACTACCTCATATAATTAATTCATGCAAAATCACTACTTCTCTCTACATTCTCACACTAAAAGAAAGCTTAAGAAGCATCACATTTCTAGTGTTCACTTACTAATAATATTACTAAGTGTAGTAATTAGATTATTAGTTATTTAAGGGATTTACTATTTTATACTAGTGTAGTATTTTAAATAGTGATTAAAGGGGTAGTCTTGGGTGCAACTAATTGGAGAGTTTCTACTTTGAAACTTGGAATTCATCCTCATCTTACTAGCTCAAGATCAATATTTGAAAGGAGTTCAAATATTGTGCCCATTTCCATATAATCAATGTAAGGAAATTCTTTCTTCTAATTATTTTGTTATGCATGCATAAGATTTATTTAGTTTAAGAATAAACTAAATGTATTATGATATTAGAAGTGTCTAATATTTAGTTTAAGAAACTTACAAGCGGTATCAATAGCCAAGGTTGTTGCATGCATAATCGATTTATAGTTTTTTCGAGTTATGGTAACTTAATGAAAACTAGTAATTTGTGTTTTATAAGATAAAATCACAAAGTTATTTGCATGTCAATATATTCTAGTCCTAATATGATTTTAGGTCATTTTGATGATTTATGGAAATTTATAGTGCTCAAATATGATTTTTAGTATTTTTATTACATTTTAATGAGTAAAATGATGTTTAAAATGCTACAAATAGTTAGACTTATCTTATGACCTTGAAATTTTTACACAATATGACACATGCATTTTACTTACTGTATGTTAAAATTCGTGTGAAGTGGACGTATTTTGTGTGATTTATGGTTTTTATATGATAAAATAAAATAAATAAAGGTCAAATGGTTAAAAATACTTCCGCTTTGAATCTGACTATGAAATTTTAATATGTTGTCACATGCATGTTTTCCTGTTAGACTGGAAAATTTCAGACTGATGTAATTTGTCTAACATGATTTATGCATTTTTAATGTAAAAATGGCATAAATAGTGACTAATTTAGTAAATATAATTCCAATTTGAATATGATAATGAAATTTTATTATGTTGTCACATGCATGTTTTCTGGTCATACTGGAAAGTTTCAGACTTATGTGATTTGTCCTCCATGATTTATGAATTTTTAATGTAAAAATGGCATAAATAGTGACTAATTAAGAAAATATAGCTACAATATTTTTCATGTCAAGAGAAAATTGTTCCTAGTTGCATAAATGTCCCACATTTCAGATCTAAAGTTGAAAATTTAATATGATTAATTTTTGCATGCTTTATGTATTTTATTTGATAAAACCGATAAAGCGCAACCATTTTTCTCAAAACCGATTCGAAATTTTTAAACCATGACCATGATTTTTACATTATGAGTGTCATTGAAGTGTTCCAGAATGTACAAAAATTTAAAATTCAAAATTCAAAATTATTGTAATTAAATTTGGATTTATTTTATTAAAATATGATTTTAAAGTCTAATTATGAGCAATTATATAACAACAAGTTGAATTATTGTCAATATTGAGTGATGACTAATTTTTGAGGCCTAAATGAGTTGGGATAATTAACTTGGACTTAAATATGATTTAAGTATTGTTTGGTGATTTTAAAGTGTTATTATCACGCATTTCTGTAAAACCGGGTTATATTCGATATAAACCGTTAAGTAGAGCGATTTGGCATTTAACATGAGCATGTTTTGTACATATTATAATGCTGCATTTTATTTATGAATGTCATATTTTTAATTTATGAATGTCATATTTTGGTTTATGTAATTTGGAATTATGTAATTTTTCCTTGTATGGCCTTAGTTTTAATCGATATTGCCCGAAATGTAAGGAAATATTGATTCGGTTGTAATTTAATGTGATCTCGAATCACTTTTATTGTATTATTTTATTTTACAAATGTATAATAGGAAATTATTGTAATTTTATTATATATTTTGTAACTAATTGTAAAACCGGAGTTTCCCAAGGACGGTGCCATTCGGAAAGGAGTTCCGAGAGAGACGGTGACCTAGGGAGGCGTGCTTATGAAGTTCAAGGGACCAAAGGAGTTGGTTTCCGAGCTTGTAATATATTATATGATTTTCTATTCTAGAAAAGGCCATACTAGGAGTTTTATTTTTATGCTTGCATTTTTATTTAATATGTTTGCATGCATTGCCAAATCGCCATAACATGACATGCATTTTCATCCAGTATTCGACTGTGTCAATTAAAATTATCGTTAA
>JAIUZE010046827.1:0-29571 GCA_022085475.1 Heliosperma pusillum | reverse complement strand
AGACGGTGCCATTCGGAAAGGAGTTCCGAGAGAGACGGTGACCTAGGGAGGCGTGCTTATGAAGTTCAAGGGACCAAAGGAGTTGGTTTCCGAGCTTGTAATAGATTATATGATTTTCTATTCTAGGAAAGGCCATACTAGGAGTTTTATTTTTATGCTTGCATTTTTATTTAATATGTTTGCATGCATTGCCAAATCGCCATAACATGACATGCATTTTCATCGAGTATTCGACTGTGTCAATTAAAATTATCGTTAATTCATCGATTTAGTTCACTTAAAAGAGATAGATAATAAATTGACATGACCTCTCATAATAAATAATTGAGATCAAGTCTTACCAAATGTAGAACCCATGAATCCCAATTTCGCAAGGAAGTAGGCTCGGCTCACCGGGGTGCTAAACTTGTTACGTTGGGTAAGTGGGGTAATAAATGTTATTATTTCAAAATTTGGATTGAGCTCAACGGAAGTATTCGCGACCGTAGCCGCATGTGTTCCGGGCTTAAGATAAATATTAAAGTAATATTATCGACCGAGAGTTCTAATGTAGAATCGATTAAAGAGTTAATCCACCGAATTATGTTAATGAGGGATGAATCGGCTTACCGTGCCCAAGTTTATATGATTTGGATCTCGGAATCATTTATAATAGTTGGGTAGAGGTCACTATTTAAATGTTAAAACTTGTTTAAAATGTTTACAAGTATTTAAAATGATAAATGTTGACATTTCCTTTATGTCTTAAATTTGTAGTTAACTTTGTACAATCGCAATGGCTAGTTCATCCAACACCAATGCTCCAATTCTCACGGATGTCTCATATCCTTCATGGATCGATGCAATTTAGAAAAGAATGACGCTAATTTTACCAATTGGGATATGCAACTCCGCTTGGCCGCGGCGAGTGACGACAGGTTTCGTTACCTAGCCAAGGCCTATCCCACCGCACCTAATGAAAGGTCAACCGCCACGCAAGGCGAGCCTATGAGGCTAGCCACAAAGAGTCCGTCGTGATCAAAAACGTTTTGATCTTCTCGTTGGAAGCCAATCTCCAAAGGAGTGCCATAAGATGAGCACGGCCTATGAGATCTATGCCTAGCTTGTGATCATGTTTTTCACAAGCTCCTAGGATCTTACAATATAAGACGGTTTCCACATTATTCAACATGTACCTAAAAGAGGACCAAAAGTTAGCCCTCATGTACTCAAATTGATTGAGCATGTTGAGACTCTTAAATTGCAAGGGGTGACTATTCCCGAACAACTCGTTATCGACCGAGTCTAACATTCCTTGGGGAAAATCAAAGCATATGTGAAGTTTATGGTAAACTACAATATGCATAACATGAAAAACCTCTCTTCATGAAATGCACAAGATGCTCGTGCAAGCCAAGAGAGACATGGGCTAAATGTTAGCATTTCCAAGGATGTGCTCCATATTAATAAAAGGAGCAAGGGGAAGTTCAAGAAAGGTGGTAGTAAAGGGAAGAAGCCCTCCACCTTCAAGGGAAAAGGGTAAAGCTATTGAGAATAGCTCTCCCATGCCTAAGAAGGGTGCCTCCAATAAAGAAAAATGTCATTATTGTAATGGCGTAGGGCATTGAAAGAGGAATTGCTATAAGTATCTTGGAGATCTTAAAACTGGAAAGGTTGTTCCAGTAGGTAAATATTTATCCATATCGTTTATGTTATGATCTCAACTTTGGTATATAGATACAAGTTGTGACTCTTACCCTATTTTATTGTAATTAGGGCATCCTAGCAAGGATAAAAGCATAGACAAGCAAGCCTAAGAAAGCTCTTTAAGGGAAGCTAAGGTAGCTACCCATGATTGAAGATCTATGGAAGCTTGGTCTCATTTTGAATTGTCCAAATTTTGGGATGTATTTTGAGACATTGTTTTTAGAACTTTTATAATTTCCTTGTTTGACATGGAAATTAGTTTAATTCCTTTTATTGACATTGGTTGTAATTGGATTTAGTGACTTGGTTCTCAACCCAAGTCATTCGGTTTGTTGAAACTTTTAGTTCTAAAAACTTGTCATCATACTATACTTGCACAAATAACATAAATTATATCGACTCAAATTGATCATGTAAATATTATGATGATGGGGTCATTATAATAAAAGGCTAAGAATTCGATTCTCACTTTGAAAGATCAATTGCTAAGTCAAAATTGAGTTATTGAACTCAAAGTAGGGAGTCTACCAAACCAATTGGCATTACCACTTATAAAGAAAGTAAATGACATGAATATGAGTTCACCTCTTTAGCTCTTATAGAACTAGTCTATGTTGAAGCTAAGATTCGATGTCTTTACAAAGAAGTCTTTAATAGATCACTTAAAGTCATGTTGTGATACTTCTACCTCCCTTACAAGTATGAGTACAAAATTGTTTGTGGCTCATAAGGCTATCTTTAAAGAAAATAGTTGTATTTTTTCTAAAGATAGAGTGGGAGAAAATAAGCCACAACGAAAAACTAGTTAGGAACTAGTGAGGAAACCAAAAGAAAATGTTCTTAGGTTAGACTCAAGACTAGTAAGGAGACCAAAAGAAAGCGTTCTTAGGTGAATCCTTAGACTAGTGACGAGACCAAAAGAAAATGTTCTTGAAATAATAAGATTATGATCTATGAAGTGGAAGCACCTAGAAATTTTAAAATTTGATTTTCTAATATAAGAGACTTATGAAACTAAATGGAATCTATGCAAAGAAAATGTTTTATTGGGAGTTGTCCAATTGTAGTTGCATGGATAGACATGTAGATGTCTTCAAAAGCCAAGTTAATGCGTAACTATGCTAAGATCTGAATCATCAGTGAAATACCTCATTGTAGGTGTGTACAAGATACACAATGAGAACCACATGTCCAAATAGGGATTTGGAAAAGGATGTGTACATGACACAAAGCCTAAGGTATCTACCTAGAGGTTATGATGATCTTTTCTATTATAAGATATAAGAAGAGTTTCACTCGAATTGTCGAAAAGTCATGTATAGACATGAAATTCAGTGGGAGTTAAAGTCATGTATGGACATGAAGTTAAGTAGGAGTTTAAGTTATCATGTAAAGACATGAAGTTCAGTGGGAGAAATTGTTTTCCACGTGAATGACGTTTCACTCATTAAGAGTGACATATTCATATTACCTTTTTGAAAGGAGTGGTTGGATTTTTATGTTGGATGAAAGAGGGCAACATGTATACTAAAATCAAAATCTATTGTGGAATAGAAGGTTTTAGCTTGGCATTTAAAAGGTATCTTATATCGATAAGATCCTTAAATCTATTCAACAAGTCAAATAGGTTGTTTATATGGATAAAAGTGGGATCACTATGAAAGGGTCATAGTCATCCACTGAACCTAAGAGTTGCTGATCACATGAGACCAATCATGTATGCCATTACATGCACATACCTAAATAAATTGTATGCTGGGAGCATGACAAGCCTATAACAAATTAATCCACATGAGTGTCATTGGATAGCCGACTAGAAAATTCATAGGGTTCTCAAAGAGAACTAGGGATTCATTCTTGTGTTTGGTAGAGAAAATTTGGATATGTGGTAAAAGTTACACAAACCCAAATTTCCAAACTTATAAGGATTTATCGAAATCCTAGGCGTACTTTTGTTATAAAAGAAGCGAATAACTAAAAGAATGATTGAAGAGTCAATCCTTATAAATTCTACAAATAGAGACCTAGTACATTATGATGAGGATAAGGTGGTTTAAAAGGAACTAATAGTAGATCCTTTCACCTAAATACCTATCAGTTATCATGATAACAAGTGGGAGTATCTTTCAAATTAAAGAGCCCAACACTAGATAGAGATCTAGACATGTACATAGATGAATTCATGTTATTAGGAATAAAGTTGGATTGAAGGAAAAAGCAATTCACAAGGTTGGAATAAATGAATATATGGTATATTCACTACCCAAGCCTTTATTGCATTTAATAAGATCGTCATGAATTGTCATGGACGAAATAAACTTTAGATTATATGATATGAAGCAATAACATTGTGTTGATTGTTCATATATCATAATCACATTTATCGTTTGAGTTTCTAAAACTTGTTTTGTGCTTTGTTATATCCAAATGGATTGTAGAGACAATTTTGGACTCCATTAAAGTGGACTGACTTAACATAGCATTGGCCCCTAGTCACTTATATGAGGTGATATCTCGAAGTGACTAGATTGTGGTGCGATTGATGGCAAGTTCAAGTGTCATAGGGTCATAGGGATGACCAATCGATCACATAGACAGACTGTAAGGGACAATCTGTCGGGCAGTGACCGCTTATAGAATTCTGGCAATTCTTGTAGCCTGGTCGTGGCAAGAGCTACTAGTATTCTTTTGAGTCAATTCTTTGACTAAAGACTGTTCGCCTAAGGTGGCACAGTTTCAGAGTGACTTTGATTTATGCTCTACGACCTTCGTAACTGGGGTCAAATGGGCATATTTTGGGTCATGATGAGCTGTGGCTATGCAAAGGGAATAGTGCGATAGGAATTGTCCACCCCTTGTCAGGGTTGTTTTAAATCTCAAGGCCACTCGAGGAGGAGTAAGCTGAAAATGCGTGGCCACGCTCGGAAGGTATCTTTGGTAGATAATTACGGTCAGACAGTTACTCTACAGATCGAGAAAACCACTCTTGATATGATCAAATACAAGGACGACCTACAAGACACCTTGCATTGAGTGGGAGATCTTGTAATAGGACAAGAGAATTGGTGACGCACACTTGTCTCGGACAAGTGGGAGATTGTTGGATTAAGTGTCCTCAACAATAGTGCGATCACATAATTAAATCTCAATAATAAGAATACAAAGGGATGATGAATATTATAGTCAACTGGTCAACATAAATCGGTAACGATTGGCTCAATTGAGTTTGACGTTACTGTCGTATGAAATGTGACTTAAAATGTTATGTCTAATTTATTTGTTATGAAATTGCATTTAAATTGGTTAAATGCACATTTATAAGCAAAATTACATGTTATATGTCACATGTCACACTTGTGACAAATGACAAATTGCAAAAATAAAATGGACACCCATATTACATGGGTGAACCAGTTTTGGTAGTGTACCAAGAGGGTGATTATTTTTGTGTATTATTCTAATTGTAAATTAGACATAATCATACCCAAAACTATTACTAACACTCAACCTTTTTACATTGTTAAGAACAATTGGAAGTGACAACACCCCACCCATGTGGGGTGTGTGTGACCGGTTTTCACAAGCCAAAAGATGGCTTGTTTTTCCTCTTATTTATACAATACACTACCTCATATAATTCATTCATGCAAAATCACTACTTCTCTCTACATTCTCACACTAAAAGAAAGCTTAAGAAGCATCACATTTCTAGTGTTCACTTACTAATAATATTACTAAGTGTAGTAATTAGATTATTAGTTATTTAAAGGATTTACTATTTTATACTAGTGTAGTATTTTAAATAGTGATTAAAGGGGTAGTCTTGGGTGCATCTAATAGGAGTGTTCTAACACTTAGAACTTGGAAGTTCATCCCTAACATTATAAGCTCAAGAACAAAGTAGGAAGGAGTCCTATTTTGTGCCCATATTTGTCATAAGATCAATGTAAGGAAAAATTCTTCTTATCTTTGTCTTATTTTGTTATACATGCATAAGATTTATTTAGTTTAAGAGTAAACTAAATGTATAATGATATTAGAAGTGTCTAATATTGAGTTTAAGAAACTTACATTGTGATGATAGATGATATTTGTGTTATGCCTTAGTGAAATTGTGAAGATTTGTGTGACTCATACCTGTCCGAATAGGACGCAGGCTGCGTCGTGGTGACGCAGGCTGCGTCACTCGCTGCCGACTGAAATTTTCCTGCACTGACCCCTTTTCGTAAAATGATCATATCTCCTTCGTTACTTGCTTGTTTTGGACGTGTGACATCTCGTTGGAACCGTAAGAGGATAAGATATCACCTCCAATTGGAATTTATGCATTTTCATGTTTAGAACTCTAGTTATGACCGTTTGAAGTGGACCCTTGTTTTCGTTGGTTTCCAAACAACGTTGTTTTGGAGAGGTGATCTATGTTTTTATTCATTATGCTTCCTAAACTTGCTCTAATGCTTATGTATCATGTATTGATTCATTTTCATCATATTTAAGTTTATATAATGCCATATTCACATGTTTTTGTGACGGTTTTTGCTATGTCCCACTTTGAGTCGGTTTTTACAAATGATACGGTTTGAGCACTATTTTGTCTTGTGCTTTGTACTCTCATTCCCTTGGCTACCTTCCCGTTCGTAAGGCTGGAATGTCGGAACGGAGAGGTATCCTACTGCTTAATTGCATGTGTAGTGGGCATACGACGACGTTGTTGGGAGTTGAACGCTATGGGTTGATCGACCCGGCCGTCAAATGTTGTGTACTTGCGAGGTGGTGTTATTTGCATGTAGCGTACCGCTTGTTATGAGGCTTGAGCTCTTTTCCGCCTCTTTCGTGAATTGATCTATCGAATTTGGGGTACTCGGCGTTTTCTTTGTAAGACCGAGTCTTGGATGCGAAATGTTTATCGCATGTCGAATCGGAAAATGGTTTATTCCGAGAGTCTGGCCAGATTTAGACTAGGACCGGATATTTATATCGTCGTGCTACCCTACCGGAGGAAATTAGTGAACATATACGAAATGTGATCGTGTATGCGTTACAGGGAAATGCTTATCCCGTGGATGCCTGTTAATCATACTTGCCATGTACACGATGCTAGGGCGTTTCATTTACCGTGAGAGATGTCGTCTCGAGTCGTCGTTCTTTGAATGCGTGATTTCATGATATTATTCATGGTCATTGCATGATTGGAAACCGTCAATGTCTTGGTTCGTGAATGGATGATAATATGTTGGATTTATTGTGATCATCGCATGACTTGGCATGGTTTGTTTGTCGAGTCTCAATCTTATCAAACTTATACCGCTAACGGTGAGATGTAAGCCCTAGTGAGCGTATTCGGTTGCCTAAGAGTGTCTTCCCCGAGTATTTGTATAACATGATGGATTTGGATTTGTATTCCATATGCTCTTATCTTTAATTATCGAATTGCCTATCTATTCTTATCGTTTCTCACATGTATATCTATTTGTATGCATGCTCTACTTTTGTATTTCCTGTTGGAGTAGGTGTCCTCCACAAAAGTGCGCCACATGATAAATCTTATTAAGGAATATAATTGGGATAATTATTGACTATATATATGATTAGTCAGTTGATTAATGTAAATCAATAACGGTTGGCTAACTAGAGTTTGACGTTATTGTCGTTTGACGGCGGTGATCAACTGATCCCTTTCGGTCACACCTAAAGGATGAAATCCAAATAGTAACTAATTATTTGTATACGATACAATTAATTAGTACATTACATATATTCGATATGTACGAGAGTTAATTGTTAGAAATTGAGTTAAGAACTCAAATTTGATTAAACTTATTTTTCAATTATGCGATAATTGACTAATAAATTTATATCTTATTTTAATACGATTAAATAAGATTTAACTTAGTAATTAATCGTTAAATTACTAAATTAGTTGATGTTTTGAGATAGAGGTAATTAGTTAATTATATTTACAAAGAGTTGTAAAATAAATTAACTAAGCATTGTGGGACCCATTATATATTGATATATGGTAAAATATTACTTAAAATGTTAAGTACATATTATTTATTTAATTGAGTCATATAATTGTTATATGATCAAATTAACACTTAATTATACAAGATAATTAAACATATGATCAATAAGTATTTGTGAGACAAATATCAAAAATCAAAATGGATCCAACTAGCCCAACATGGCCGGTTGGTATGTAGTTAGTATAGTGATGATTGTTGTTCATATTTATACTCTTTGGTTACTTTTTGAAAGTGACATAACAAGTTGAAAACAATCATCACTTATACTACAACACTCCACTCAAATGCATGTGATCAAATTGAACAAAATAATAGTCTAATAGTGGACTAAATAATCCGGCCAAATGGCCTTAAAATGAGCATTGTGTTCATTTTTCTTAGTACTTCATTTTTTGTTCAATTTGTTTAAACTTCTCTCTAAAACTCTTCTTCTCACTAAAACTCTCAAATACTAATATTTACTAAGTATTACTAGTGTAGTAATATAGTCATAATATTAGTAGAATATTATCTATCTTATTATCTAGTTAATAATAAGAATAGATTATTTGGGTTAATCTTGGTGCAACTTAGAGGAGATCTTCTACTTTGGAGATTGTTTATGTTCATCCATATTTATAGCTCAAGAACAACAAGAAGGAGTTCTTGTTGTGCCCTTATTTTTCCCATATCAATGTGAGGAAATTTCTTCTCTTATATATATGTCTTTATATTTGCATGCATGTTACATAGATCATTATAAACTAAATTAATAAGTAATTTAGTAAATAATTAGAGGAGTCTAATTAAGGTCTATGGACTTTCAATTGGTATCAGAGCTAGCTTGTCGCATGCATGTTCATTTTGGACATTTTTGTTAAAGTTATAAGATAACTAATAAATCAAAGATTTTGAGTTAAAATACGATTCTGACGAATTTTTTTGGTGCATGTATACCTACTGACCTCAAAATGTTTGTGGTCAAATTTCGTGATTTTAGGGATTAATGTGCTATTTATTTTGATTTTTTGCGTTTAAACCGAGTTAACATGCATTTTATTAGTTAAAAGTTAACTAAAAATAGTTGCATGTTGGTTCTGGCCATGAAATTTTAATATGATCTCACATGAATTTCTTACATATTGTATGTAAAATTTCGTGACTTTTACTTATGTATTTCATGTTTATTGATTTTTATACGATAAAAGTCGATAATATGAGATTATAATGTTCATAAAATTTAAACGTCCATTTCTGGTCTTGAAAATTTTTTGTACATTTAACATTCTGATGTTGATACTCTTGGTGAAATTTCATAATTTCTTTAACTGTTTTACTATATCTAATGTTTTTATTTGATAAAACCATTAAATACAAAGCTATTTGTTCATAAAATTAATTTAAATTTTTTGAGCAAATATTTTTTATTTTTATCGTTCCTGGAATTGTTCCAGAATGTACAAAAGTTTTGGTTTTAAATTTTATGATGTTTATATTTTATTTTGGTTTTATTTCATAATCGTTATGATTAAACCGTAATATTTAGCAAATGAAATCAAATCGATCTAATTAATGACCAACAAAATTAGTAGTGACTAATTTTGAGTTCTTAAACAGTTTAGTTAATTAGTTTGAATTTAAATGCGATTTAAATGTTGATATTGATTTTTAATGGTTAAAGATCAATGAATCCCGGAAGAAATCGAGCTACAATGAGCATGAATTGAACTTAGGACGATTTTGGCATGAATTTTGCAGCAATTTATTTTATTTATGTTTGAATGAATGAATGTCATTTATTTAATAATTTATGCAAATTTGTACCTAGTATGGCCTAGTTAATTTTTTTTATCATCGTTATTTTCCCGTAATGTAGGGAATACCTTTGGTTGTATTTTAATTGCTATCTCGTTATCGCCGGTTTGTATAATTTAATCATTTCTTTTCAATTGCATCAATGTTAATAATAGGACTTTTGTCTATTTGATATTTGTACTATTTTTTATGAAGACCGGTGACTTCCCTCGAGACGGGCCATTTTGGAAGATGTTTCCCGAGTGAAGAGGCAAGGGACCAGGAGTTGGTTTTCCGAATTTGTACTATCTAGTAATTTTGATCAGCCAGGTGGCCATACTAGGTTTATGTTGCGTGATTGCTTGCTTTATTTTCGCTCATGCCAATCGTCACACATGGATTTATTACCGGATTGTCAATTCAAAACTTATTCACAATCAACGACTTAGTTTTCGCTTATCGGAACTTACTAAAAAATTTGAACAAGACCTCCACATAACTAAAAAAAATTGAGATTTAGCCTTACCATATTAGTAACACCTATGAAATCCCGTGTTCCTTAGGGCTACCCACGGTCTTGGGTCCCTTTTACCCTCGGGTAAAGTAGGTGAATGCGATCACAAGCCAAAATTGGATTGGACTCACGAGATAAGCGTTATGCTTGGGACTAGGCAGATGGATTTAGTGAAAATCCGTCAACCATGTCTAAGTGTAGAATTAGTCAAGTATTGACTTACCATTTTTAGATAAAGGTAGCATGCGATGACTATTTTTGTCTAAAGATGGGTCTTGGAATCACTTATATAATTTCGTGAGGGGTCATTATATGAGTGACTTGTGTATAATTTCCATCATTTTATACGGTAGCATTTTGATTGCAATCTCCGTTTATACCACCATAGCTAAAGACAAAATGAATTTTATCTTTTGATCCTCATATTCACCATTGCAAATGTCTCTTATGAAGAGTAAATGAATATGTCACACTTAGTCAAAAGCGTTTTTGAATATTTTGTGACACCTTCTTATAACAATGGTACATCAAATTTTTGCTCCAAAGAAAATGTTTGTATTTTGGTATGTCGTCATAATGCTCCTTATCGAGGCTTACCTCAAAAGAGGCCAAATCAGTTGGGATGACTAGGTTAATCGATTTATTTAAAATCATGAACAACCAAATACCGTAGTCACTTCATGAAAAGTTTATCCTTTTGAAGATAAAACCATGAATGAAATGAAGAATAGTCTTCAAAATAATTCTAATTTACTTGTCTAAGTAGAGATTCATGAAAGTGAGTGGGAGTACTAAGAATGATGTTTATATTCTTAAATTGTTAAGACAAGGTTCAAGAGTAGGTTGGCTCGACTTTGACATAAGGCAAGGGAAAAAGGCAAGACTATTTTGAATAGTAAAGTCAAAACCCAAGCAAGGTGTCGAACCCAACTTTTGACGATTTTATTTTACAGTGTAGGACACAAGAAAAGAATCTTCCCAAAGTTTTCTAAAGAGTTAGAAATAGGGTGTAATTTTTCACCCATAAAATCTATATGATCGACATTTATTTTGCTAAATGCAATTTTTGGGTATAAGATACCTATTATGGTTTTCATCAATGTATTCTATGCATATAATAATGATTCGTGCGACGACTAACCATAATTAAATGTCGACCTACAAGGGAAATATAACTATTGTAGTTTTATTTCTATAGAGACATATAAAAGTTATAATGTGATCAATCTAGTTTTGGATTTAGAGGTATACTTTAATAAACGTTATTATGTACATAACCTCTAAAATAAAGAATATAGTATCCACTTTTGTGTACGACACAAGTGTTTCACTTTTGTGAATAGAACAAACGTTGTATCTTAATATGCCTATACTTGGTCAATGGTTATCCCATACCAATCAAAGGTAAATATATTCTTGATCTAAACTAGTAATAATTACTTGTCATATAGATTGTAAAAGTTCAAAATTGGTGACCCTTATCTAATCTTAATTCTGGATTGTGTAACACATTAAGAGGCTAGTATTGACAACTATCCCTAAACCATCTGATTTTGAATCTTATGGTGCGTGCGAATCTTGTATTCAAGGCAAGATGATTCGTGCCCTTTTTCTTTAAAAGGAAATCGAACTAGTGAGTTATTGGCCCTATTACATTAGAATATGTGTGGTCCAATAACAAACACAACCAGAGATGGTTATGACTATTTCACTTTAATTTACCAACGATTTAAGTAGATATTATATTTGATTCTACTTAATGAGGTGCTATGAGAAATCTTTGAAAAGTTCAAAGAGCTTCAATGTGAAGTAGTTAATCACCAAGAGTATTAGACAAGGACTTACAAGTAAATCGTAAATGTAAATATCGAAGTATTGACTTTGATTTTCACGAAAAGTATTGTGAAATAGTTTCACAAGTTAACATTCTCTAACACACATTATGAGATAAGGTGTTGTTGCATAGAGAAACAGAACCTTATACGATATGGTTTTGTCTCTATCAAGTCAAAATGAGTCATTTGACTAACCTTGGGATCTTAATATTTTTGTCTGCTATTTCTTTTCCCACCATATTAAAACACATTTAAAACAGTGTGATTTCATTCCATATTCGATATGGGTAGGTAGCGTACCGAATTTATAAGTTATTTGAATGAAACAAGTGCTCAATAATCCCACATTGACCACGAGAACAAAGCGTTTGTGACTCGTGATGCTGTCTTTCAATAAAGATACGATTATTTCTTGATAAGACAGAGTGGGAGAAAATGTTTCAAGAGCCACAAACTGAGCATATGGTCCGGAAAAAGTTTTTCTCATTGCTTGTTCAGTAGTTGTTTCTTCGGAACCTAGGAGGTCAGGTGGAATTTTATCGCTCCTTTATAGTGATGAATTCTAATATGCGACTTATAAAAGACTGTTTTTTAGTCCCAACTTCTTGATATGGCTTAGAGTCATACGATTCGTAATGGACTCCAGGCATGATGGTCAGGTATGTGACCTGGTAAATTTTACTTGAAGAAGTACGACCTCTTCAATGTAAATTGATTTTTAAGATCGAAATTTGCATGGATCAACATTAAAATGTTTTCAAAGATAACTTGGTAGGTAAAGAGTTTTGCACCAACCTTAATTCTTTGATCCATTCGAATATACTTAGCAATTACAGCATATCATAATAGTATGATGCCAACTGGATCTCAAGAACCACCTTCTTGAATACTATTCTAGAAGAGGTAGTATATTTTATTTTCACCTGTGGGTTCGTAGATTCTAACTATCCTAAGTTAATTTGCAAGCTTAAGAGGATATCTTAAGTAAGCACTAAAGAGTTGGAATTAGTGTGTCAATCATGTCATAAAATTTTTCTCGATATCTCGAGGAATTATGTTTATACATGAAGTTTAGTGGGAGTAATATGGTTTTCATCAGTCTTATATGTGGAGACATCTTGATCATTTTAGATGATGGAAGATTTTGGAAAAGTAGAATACATCTTTTAGATATCTGGATTTATGGAGATAAATCTAAAAGGATATTAGCATTGAGTCAAAATTCTTATATTGATAAGATCTTTGACTAGTTCAAGGAAGTTGAACACATCATAATTGATTTCTTTTGCTTCCGCTGCGGGATCAATTATATACGCTGTGATGTATACTCAATCCGACATTTCGCATGCTTTGAGTATGATGAATCATTTGCAATCAAATCCAAGTGAGAGTCACTTGATAGCCATAAAGAACATCCTTAGTACTTGCGAAGGACTAAAAGATATGTTTCATGTATTTGGAGTTTAAAATGAGTTGCGTGTAAGGGTTACACAAACTTCAGTTTCCAAACTGATCAAAGTGATTTGAAATCACGAGCTGGCTGTGTTTTATAGAAGATTTATCTGTTGGAAGAGTTCCAAGCAGAAAAGACTATTGGAACGGTTCCAAGTAGGAGTGACATTTTAAAATATAAATGTCATGTATCCGCTGGAAATGTTCCAGGCAGTTTATCATTGCGGATTTCACAACGGAAATGGAGTACATTGCGTCATATGATGATGCATATGAAGGTAGCTTGGATTCGACTGTATTGGAGAGACTAGAAGTAGTTCCTATAGTTGTATATCCTATCCCATGATACTGATAAAACAGTGGGAGCTACATTTAGGCCAAGAATCCTAAGTCTAGATTCAAACCTAGACGCGTACTCATAAAGTTTTATGTAATATGAGATTACGTAGACAAAGAGAAATAACAATCAGAACGATGGGAAAGATGCAAGTATTGCTAATCCATTAGCCATGCATTTTGCAGGCTGGACATGATTGTCATGTCATTTCAATGGGATTGAAATATATACCTGAATTGCTAGAGATTATGAGATATGAAATTATTGATAGCGTATCAATTTTTCCAAATATTTGATAATCGCATTCATTGTTAGAGTTTCATTAAAAACTCATTTATTTAGTTTGACTAAATTTTAATACTTTGTTTATCCGAATTGGTTGAAAGAAAGGTTGAACCCAATTCAAGTGAACAGGATGAACTTAGTATTTTGTCCCTAGTCACTCAATGAGGTGACGTCTCGAAATGACTAGATTGTAAGTCGATCAATGGTTGGTTCAGCACCATGGGTCATGGAGATGACTGGTCGTTTACATAGACAGACTGTATGACACTCTGTCGGACAGTGACATTGTAGAGACCCTTAAATCAATTATTTGATGCCTGGTCGTGGCAGGGTCTTCTATCTTATTCATATAAGTCGATTCTTTTGACTGGCGACCGTCTATCTGAGTCGGTGCAGTTTCCGATTGGTTTTGGTTGATTTTCTAGGTCGTGCCGTAAAAGGAGGCCGATGGACTTCTTCTGGATCATGGTGATCTGCATCATACAGAGTAGATGGATCAACAGGAATTGTCCACCCACGTTGGGTAAAAAACATCTTTAGGCCACTCGAGGAGTAGTTACTGTAAATGCGTGGCCACGCTCGGAAAGAGATCTATGGTAGATTTTCCGGTCATACAGTTACTCTCCCTATCGAGAAAACCACTCTAGATTCTCTGTTATTCGCAAGTGGCGCCTGAAAGACAACCTTGCGTGATGGGAGATGTGCTAAGAGAGACAAAGGAATCTGACGCACACTTGTGTCAGACAAGTGGGGAGAATTGTGAGTAGTGTCCTCCACAATAGTGCATTTATATAATAAATCTCATTTGGAATATACGTGGCATGATTAGTATATTTTGATACTCCACGTCAGTTGATTAACGTAAATCGGTAACGCTCAGCTGACTAGAGTTTGACGTTATTGTCGTATGACGGCGGTGATCACCTGATCCCTTTAGGTCACACCTATAGGATGAGACCCAAATAGAATACTAATTATTTGTTAAGAACAGTTAATTAGTACTCTGCCATATATTCGATATGTACGATGAGTTAATTGTTAGAAAGTATTTTAGACACTCAAATTCGATTAACCTTCTTTTTCAATTATGCGATAATTGACTAATAAATTTAATATCTTATTTTAAAAGTACGATTAAATAAGATTTAACTTAGTAATTAATCGTTAAATTACAAATTAGTTTTAAGGTTTTGATAGAGTAATTAGTTTAATTATATTTACAAGGAGTTTGTCAAATAAATAACTAGCATTGTGGGACCGCATTATATATTGGATTCATGTAAAACTATTACTTAAAATGTTAAGTACATATTATTTATTTAATTGAGTCATATAGTTGTTATATGATTAAATTAACACTTAATTATACAAGATAATTAACCATATGATCAATAAGTATTTGTGAGACAAATATCAAAAATCAAAATGGACCAAACTAGGCCATTGTGGCCGGTTGGTATGTAGTTAGAACGGTGATGATTGTTGTTCTTATTTATACTCATTAGTTACTAATTGAAAGTGACATAACAAGTTGAAAACAATCATCACTTATACTACAACACTCCACTCAAATGCATGTGATCAAATTGAACAAAATAATAGTCCAATTTTGGACATTGAGGTCCGGCCAAATGGCCTACATAATGAGCAATTTTGTTGTTCATTTTTTGATGACTTGATTTTGTGAAATTGTTATACTTCTTTCTAAAAATCTTCCTCTCACTAAAAACTCTCAAATACTAATATTTACTAAGTATTACTAGTGTAGTAATATAGTCATAATATTAGTAGAATAATATCTATCTTATTATCTCGTTAATAATAAGGGTAGATTATTTGGGTTAATCTTGGTGCAACTTAGAGGAGATCTTCTACTTTGGAGATAGTTTGTGTTCATCCATATTTATAGCTCAAAAACAACAAGAAGGAGTTCTTGTTGTGCCCATATTATTTCCATTTCAATGTGAGGAAAGTTCTTCTTTTAAATAATGTCTTTATATTTTGCATGTATGTTTACATATATCATGAACTAAATTAATAAGTTAATTTGTAAATAATTAAGAGTCTAATTAAGGTCTATGACTTCAAGGACCTAGTCCCGCAACAGTCTAGACATGTACATCGGAAGTCTCACATGATCCGAGATTACGTGGAGCAAAAGAAGATAGTGATAGACAAGATTGCTTCGGATGACAACATCACGGACCCTCTCACTAAACCGTTAAAATATGATAAGCATGAAGGGCACGTTATTTCCATGGGAATTAAACGTGTTCCTGAGTTGTAGTAGCTGTTTATATGGATTAGATAAATGTATCTTTTTCATATATTATTCATAACATCATCGTATTGTTTCATATTTTGTTTTTCATGTGGATTGTACGACAACATTGAACGCCACAAAGTGAACTGAATTACATTATATTTGTTTTGGTCCGTAATCGCCCACATGAGCTGATAACTCTGGCAATTATATTGTGAAGTTGATTGATGGTGGGTTCAACGAGCCATAAGTTAAACGGTTGACTGATCGATCACAGATACGAGTTATAAAGATACCTCGTAGGACATCGTGACAACGTTATGGAGTTCTAAATGTTTCAGAACATTCGCTGCCAGGTCGTGGATAGGACGTCCACAGTGTTCCTAAGAGTCGATTCTTTTGACTATCGACTGTCTCTTGAGATTAAGGCAGTTTTGGGTGACTTTGGTTTCTTTCTCATGGTCGACCGTAACAGGAGGCTAAGTAGATTTTTACTGGGTCATTTCATACTGTGCTTGTATCTGCAGGATTCGAGTTGAAGAAAATATCCAACCTTTATCAGGTTTTGTTATTTCTCAGGGCCAATCGAGGAGTTGTAACTGAAATGCATGGCCATGCTCGAATAATGATTCGTTTATCAGTTAGGTTACTCTCTAGTCGGGAAAACCACTCTTGATATAGATCACTTGTAAAATACGACCTTTGTGAATACGGACTTTGCAAATTGTTTTACATTGAGTGGGAGAAATTTTGGATATGAGAATCGGTTATCGCACATACACTTGTAAGGACAAGTGGGAGATTGTTGGATCTAGTGTCCTCCACTGTTAGTGTGATAACGTGTATAAATTTCTTACAGGTTCACAGGGTATACTTAGTATTCTTATCAGTTGATTAACGTTTATCGATAACGGTTGGCTTGCTAGAAGTTTGACGTTATTGTCATTTTAATGGCGGTGAGCAATTGGTCCCTAAAAGTCACACCTAAAGGATGTGTTTGAGAGATATGATTATATGAATAATATAATCATATTGATGCCTTATATGACTAAAAGGTTAGTCGATGTATATGACTAAAAGGTTAGTCAATGTAATGATGATACGAATATTTAATACGATTAAATAATACTACCTGAGACGAATTAAATGTTAATTCGTAATTGAATATAAATTGTTATATCTAATTAATGTATATAATGTAATTATTTAATACGATTAAATAATGCAAGCTTAAACGAATTAAATGTGAATTCGTAATTAAATATAAACTGTTATATTTAATTAGCAAATTATAAATATACGATATTTATAGTTGACGTATATATTATACAATATTGTCATAATAAATGATGTCAGTCCGGTATTAATAAATCGACTATAAAATGTTGTATGGACTTATTAATATATAACAACATAAATGACAATAATAATATATACACATATTATACATTAAATAAATAAAAGAGAAAGACTCCTATCTGGACTTCACTTCCTAATACAAGTAGAAGAAGAAGAGGGAGACCTCTCCCTCTACTGCACTTGTGTTACACGGCCAAAAAGAGGAGTAGGAGAGTTTTATATAAACTCCTCTTCTCTACATAATTCATCATTCATAACTTGACACAAAAATCATCAGTAATTTTTGTATTCTTTCTAGCACAAGAAAAGGTCTTTCTCAGAACATCTTGGGTGCAACGATTAGGAGCATATCGATCTCGATATTTGTTCTTAGGCCATATTGCTAGGACCAAAGGTTGATTCTAATCTTTACGCTTTTCGTTTATGACTCGTATTTCATATATTATAATTTCGTTATAATCCTTAAATTTCATGTATGAAATATACCGATATTTCCCACAAACCTAATAAGCCCACCTAGTGATTGTGTCACCTAGGGTTTCGTGAAACCTAGGATTTTTGCCTCCTAGGGTTGCATGCTCATAGGCAAACACCTAGGGTTGCGTGATGATGAGGAAATCGGCCTCTATGGCACGTATCTTTGTTTGCATCAACCTAGGATTCTAATAATATCTTTACAACAATATTTTGAGATATTAAAGATAAATATATTTCTTAAAAAGAAAGCTAGGGTTTTAGATTTTATATCTACTATACTTCTACTATAAATACTCCTTCCATCTCAATCATTCAACACGACTTTATATACAATTAAGAGAATTTTACAAATTGATTTTAAACAAACTTTGAGCAAAATATTTATTATTTTTATTGTTTGTTTTTCGAAAAAATTCGTGCATCAATTATTATCAATCGCTCGCGTGAAATAGGTTATTGGATAATAGTATATCACATAATCTTACTTATTCTTTAACGAGAATTTTTGTGAGTTATATTGTACTTTCTTATTAACGTAAGATAGTATAGAGTATTTAGCGATAATCACCTTGAGTTATAATCATAGTTGATTATACGAATGGGTTGATAATTTTTGTAATCCGTAGAGAGGTACTAAAGATTATTAATCAAGAATAGTGGACGTAAGTTTTGACTTGTGAAATTGAACCACTTCAAAAATCGCTTGTGTCTCTCTTTACTTTTCGTTATTTCGTTACTTGCATATTACTTTGATTAATTAATTAGTTGATTTTAATCAATAAAATCAAATAATTAATTACATATCATAAAACTCGAAAAAGTGGGGCTAGTTTTTAAATACTCAATTTACCCCCCCCCCCCCCCCCCCCCCCCCCCCCCCCCCCCCTTCGTATTCGATTAATAGACTCTACAATTCTGTTCTGTGGCACTCGGGTGAGTGTGGTGAGCACTCGACCGAGTGAGTCGTACTTGACCGAGTGCATCTTGCACTCGACTGAGTACACCGGTCTGCGAGAATATTTAGGACGGTTTGATTAAGGATTAATAAGAAAGTTAAAACATAATTTCAGTTTACGTTTTCATAACAAAACCCTAATTCTCTCTAAAAACTCTCCCAAACCTTCAAGAACATCCTTAATCATTCCTAGCCGGATCGAATTGCTTCTTGCTTTGTTGATTGCTTCAGTAAGTAAGTCTTTTATGCGATTTCATTATTAATAGTTGTGATATATTGAAACCCTAATTCATTTGGGGAAAAGGGAAACAGGGTTAGTATTAATATATGTTAATTACGTGTTTAGAGGGAGGATTTATAGAGGAAGGCTTCTAGATTGATTGATTGTGATTGCTGCGGAATTTGCAAATAAGGTAGGGTTTCCCTACTCAGTAATTATGTATGTTAATCATTGTGATAAGATGAATTATTGTGATATTGTATCTGATTGATTGATGATGGTGGTGGAGTTGGGATTGGAGTTGGGATTGGTTACTTGGTTACTATTTTGATGGTCCGTCAGGAGACAGATCACACACCGAGTTCGCCCCTCGTAGTTCTCCCGCTGCGAGGGGGATGTGCACATTAATGTTCCGGGTGTCTCACTGCGGTGAGATGGAACTCTGATGCCCATGGCTGCGGTCCGGTATCAATTAGTGGTTTTGCAGGTAAGGGATGGTAACCTAATGGTGCTGAGGTAACCGCTGCGGTGGCCCTCCGGTTTCTCTTTCTCTATTGTGAGCTTGATTGACTTGTACATTGATCGATGTATACCGTTACTAACCCCATTACTGTTTTACAAAACTGCTGTGATCCATTGGGGAATGGTAAGCAGGTAATCAGCAGATAACTCGTTGAGCTACGCTGGGACGTTGATTGGGATCACCACTGTAGAGTCATAGCTTCCGCTGAGTCTACTAGAGTCATAAACATTCATTACTTTTATTGTTATGTTGGTTTTGGATTATTGGTTCAGACGGTATGCCGTCTGATTTGGGATTATGTATTTGAGTTAAACTATTGGATTTAAATTAAGTATTGTTCTTTTATTGTGAGTTTTGATATGTACTACCTCGAGCAACCGAGATGGTAGCATCTCCATGTACTAAGGAGGTCTTGTAAGGCACTTTGGTATATGGGGGTGTTACACAAATAGTTCTTGGCAATGGCGTAAGCTTATGAGTCTAAGGACTCTTTTCCGAAAGGGTTTGAGATGGCAAGTTGGTGATGGTACTATGGTAGTAGCATTAAATTCTGGTCTGATAATTGGGTATTTTCTTATCCTCTTATTAACTCTATTAATGACCAAGGTCACGATCTTAATCTTTTGGTTAGAGATTTCATCACCCTTGATAAACATTGGGATGTTTGTAAATTATCTGTGTTAGTTGATCTTGAAGTCGCCAGACACATAATTGATATTCCTTTGCCACATAATGAGATTCTGGATAATCTTATGTGGGGATTGTCGGTGGATGGAACTTTCTCCACCATTCAAAACTTTATTAAGTGTAATTTTTATTGGATATGGAAGCTAAATATTCCTCCCAAGTTAAAGTTTTTTCTTTGGAAAGCGAGTGTTCATGGTTTGCCTACACAAAATAGGCTTCGTAAAAGCCATATTGATGTTCTAGCTCATTGTGTTTTGTGCAAACATCCTATTGAGGATCGAGATCATTTGTTTTTCAAATGTCTCATAATTGGTTCGGTTATCCAAGATATAGGCGTTATTAGCTTTATTAGTTTTTTAGCAACTTATAATAATGTTTCAAATCAAAGTTTTGTGTCAAAACTTAACTATTTGAAAGATTTAGTCTCAAAAGCCGAATTCATTAAAATTATTTTCATATGGTGGAATTCTTGGTTTTTTTAGAAATGATTTTATTTTTTATAATGTTTTATCAATACCAACAAACTTATTCTTTCATGTAGTAATGGGATAAAAGTTTGGAATGAGACTATATTTAAAGATCTCGACAATCCTGATAAAGATTACTCAACTAGAAACATTATTAGTAGTAAAAAACAAATTAGTTGTGCGAAACCTCTAACTGGTTTTATAAGGTCAAAAGTAGCAGGGAATAAAGCTGCTTTAGGCTACTCTTTAAGAGACTATAATGGTAAAGTTATTTTGCTTGGAGCTAAAACGTGTGGATCTACTAGAATTCTCGTTGCAGAAGCCCTCGCAAAAAAAAAGTTGATAATTGAAAGGTGACAATTGAAGTTGTTAATTGAAGTTATTTTAGCCCTCGCATTTTGGCCGCTAAATCTCTATGAGTTTCGAAGTTGATAATTGAAGGTAACAATCTCTGTATTATCAACTCAATTCGTAGTACTTAGCAAATTCTGTAGGTTATCTTAAGCATTATCAAGGATGTGAAATTAGATCTTCATTTTTTCGAGGAAGTGATAGTTCAACACTGCTCTCGGGAGGCCAACAAAGTTGCCAACTTTATGGCCTCTATTGTACATTCTTGCTCAACTCTTTCGAGGTGGTTTGAAAGTCATTAGTCACAACTTACCTCGCTCATACAAAAGGATAAAATAGGTTGGTCATATCCTCGAGGATCAATGTGGTTTTCGTACCTTATCAAAAAAAAAGGGTTTTTCTATATGGTAACCCTGTGTTTTTTCAAATTCTACGTGGTAACCCTACTTTTAAAATATCGCATATGGTAACCCTCAACTTTATTAATACATATCATTGTGACCCTTAACTATTTTTTCCGTTAAGTATGTGACGTGCCAAATTGAATTATGAGATTTTCTACACGGTAACCCTCTATTTGTTTAAATCCTACAAGATAACCATAATTTTGTTATAAAAAAAACACTCTTAAAAATAGTACCTTAGTCACTTAATTTATCATTCTTAGCACTTTTTTCACTTAATTACTCCAAATAATGTCAACTTTTGCTATCATAATCTCTTTAAGAAATCATTACCGTGATTCTCCAAAAATGGGGTTCAATAATTAACAAAGAAATACACTATTAAACTTTAATTTAGGCCTTAAGTTTACAAATGAGTCCCCACTCCTTAACTGTACACAACTTATTGTGCCAATTTGTCGAATAATTGAAATGAGTCATTGCTTAGTTGTTTACAACATTTTCAGTTTCAATGGGGAGAAGTTTTCAACTGAATGAAATCTATGAATCAAATTTGGGCTTGGTTGTTACACAATGCTTGAAATGGACATTCTTTGACATTTAGAAATTTTATTGGAAATTTTTGGATAACGAACAAAGTTCTTAATACTTGTTTCTTCTTTTAAAAGTCGTTTAATTGAAGGGTAATGAGGGTGGATTTGACAATTTTGGGTCTAATTGAGTAAAAATGTGAAAAAAGAGATTAATTAAGGGATTATTTTTTGAAGCATGTGATTTCAAGAAAAATTAAGGTTATCTTGTAGGATTTAAAAAAACTAGAGGGTTATCTTGTAGAAAATCTCAGAATTCAATTGGCCACGTCATATACTTAACGAAAAACTGACGGAAAAAATAGTTGAGGGTCACGCGAATACATATTAATAGAGTTGAGGTTTAACATACGACTTCTGTAAAAAGTAGGGTTACCACGTAGAATTTTAAAAAATACAGGGTTACCATATAGAAAAACCCAAAAAAAAATATATTGGCTGAATTGATCACTATGCACATGCACACATAGGCATCCCAAAATTCCATATTCCAAAACTTTTCTAATTCCAATACAGCATCAGTTACAAAGGCAGCTAATAAATAGAAAGCAATCGAAGAGTGGCTGTGATCATAACTGAACAGATTTTTTTATTAGAAAAAAAAATAGAATTACACTTTTGTACATATTCTCGGCATTCACAAATCGCTATTCAAGTGTACGTATGAATAGCTACAAAAGGACTATACAGAAATACCTCAAACATGCATTCCAATCGTTTTGGTTTTCTCGCCTCTGGATCGAGGCAGAACCAATATGGCCATGAGTCCACTAGCGAAAGCGGCCACCGCTGCCACGGCTATGGCTGGCGAATTTCCTCCGCCAAATAATTGATCCCATGGTCCGCTTCCCAATGACACAATCACCTGCGGTAATATCCATGTTTCCGGTTATTCAAGCATAGCATAAAAATCCTTCTTTGATATTGATTCTCGTTTTTTTTTTTGGTTCACAATTAGCGTCAACTTTTCGAAATAAAATTATTGCAAGGTGAGCCTAACAATCATTAAACTCAACTCCCCTTAAAAAAAGTCATGTTGATCAGGTAACAAAAGCACGGAGCTAACTGGCAAGATATAATATCTTTCTTTCACAAGACTTTCCTATTGATTATGGAGTACTTCTCATTATGTCAAGAGCTCACCATAACCACGGCGAAACACAGGATGTAGGGACCAAAACCAAATTTATACAGGTCGACAATTAACATGCCCTCAAAATTAATTAAGGGTCAAATGACACTTCTTATGTTTCACAAGGTTCTTCCATTTGATTTACATGGTCTCAAAAACGACTTTTGACCATACTCTCCAGTATTCTTATGTAACTTGGTTCGTTTGTTTTTATTGAAGATATGATTTTGTACAGGATTTATCTAATAACCAATGTAACAATCTACGTATAGTATTCAAAATGATAATGTCTCTCTTGTTCTTAATTAAAGGGGTAGTGCAGTAATTCTACCATATTTATAAATTTGGACATTACTATGGTAAAGTTTTGGAAGTTTGACTCAAAAAGCCAAGTAGGAAGAAAATTGTAAAATAGACGGAATATTTGTACAATTGCTGTTGAATGAAAACTACTGAATTATGCCTGCCTACAATTAAGAATCAAACACAGCCTTTTTTTTTTGGCAAAGGATGAACTTCATGATAGTCCCCTTTTTAACTTCGTCAATTTAACCATTAAACTTTATTGTTATATACAAGGAAATTTATAACGTTTGCTTATTATAACCAATGGTACTAGCAGGTTATGGTTACACAGCTAAAATATCAAAAAAGTCCGCAGAACAAGAACAATAGGCAATAGCAGATTAAGGTTTTAGAAATCCAACCTGTGGGACCACAATTGCAAGATTCAAGACACCCATTGATAACCCTGCAGCAAATATCACGCGTCTTAGAAATTACATTTCAGAAATTTACAAGGAGAGGTTAAGCAAAAGGTACCTTGCCCAAGCCCCAGAGATTCAATTCTGGCAGATACCAATGCATAGGGCACACTATAAGTCACCTGCAATCAGAACGACAACCTTTTGTTACTTATTTACTCCTACAAAAATTTTAATCAAAACTATTTGAGGTTCACTATGGCAACCGACCAAACTATTTAACACTGATGCCTGATTTATTGGGATATAAGTTGAGTCACTATGTTCATCTATGTTCATTTGCACGCTAATCTTTTCAATTTTTATTTCTAATTTATCATCACAACTACAGAATCATGTTTTTTTTATAGGTTTATTCTACCCATTAATTTAATAAGTGCCAGAAAATGATTAATGGTGTTTAATAATATGCTGACCATTATCAAATTTTATCAAACACCAAAATCCAAAGGAATACAGGTACCATTTCCAGTGAATAGTAACTTACCGCCAGCGGCATCCCAAGAATGGTAAAAACGGTCACAGCGGCAATAACAGCGCCATTTGGCGGAATACTATAGCCTAAGGAATCTGCCTTACTCACCGCAAAAGCAATGGCAACCATTGCTACAAAACACAACGACATTATAATATTCGACACACCCCACAATATTCCAGACCCCAATTTTCTGCAAAGTTTCTCCATCAACACAGAGGTTATGGCCAGAACAACTGACTGCAACATTAGGCCAAGTGCACCTGTGCTCACTCCTTTATGATAGGCAATACCTTCTTCTGGGTTACCACCATAAACCTCCCGGCCCATCCAATCAGTATCAAAGAGAAGAAAGGGAAACCATCCAATCCAAGTCAAAGCAGTGACCGAAAGAATCAACCAAATGGGACCCGGGAGAAATTTGAAAGTGCCAAACAATTCCCAAAAGAAGGCCTCTTCAGTGTGGCTAGATTCTTGAGATCCTTGAGAAATGGATGTTGGTTTGTCCCTACTAGTCAACGGAACTTCTTGGGCAGCCGTGATGCTTATATATGTTGTTATTACGATAAAAACGATGTCTATAAGGAAGGCTGCCTTGAGATTGGCACAACTTTCTCGGCAACCACGCGTGAGAGTGAATGGAAAGATATTATACCAGCTAGTGTATGATCCTGTGGCAAAACCAAGGATATTTCCAACAGCCATAAACAAGGAGTAGTATGCATTTGCCACTCGGTTTCTCCGATGATCCTTCCCTGACACACAAGATTATGAAATAGATCCATCAGTCTTTACATCTATGGAGAATTTATGATGAAAGTCATAAACCTAGTTAGAGATCAGCATAATTAACAAAACAAGCAAGCCACAACTAACACAACACATTGGCTCACGGAATTAACCGCCATAATCCCTAAGGAATATAGTAAAATAGCATTCACAGAAGCTTAATACCACTTATTAATTTTTTCCTAACTAATTTTAAATCTAGCAATACAAACAAACAAAACATGGAGACCATCGTAAAAAAATCAAACTCCCTTGTGTGAGAGATACCATTCTTCATATGATTGACCCTTTGACTCCTGTGGACAAATTTCTCTACTTAACCCATTTTCAGTTCCGAAGACCGTTAGTTTCTAGCAAAAGTATAACTTTTTAATTGCATGGAAGTGTCACAAAATACAAATAGCATTACTATCGTCAGGGAGGAGTCCAACACTAACGTTCCAACTGAAATATATTACCATTATACTGCAAATCTCTGCTAATGAGTTACGGTCTATATCAGTTATGTTCAACTTCAATGATCAAATATATCAAAAATCTACCTTAAGATACAGTTTTTCCATAATGGTGATAGCAACCTAATATGGATTTCCCAAGCATATACAAGCCTATAAGTCTATAACTAAGTGCAGTTTATTAACAGAAATAGAGTAGATTAACAACTGTGTTGATTAATTTTGGCCAAGTACAATACCAGCTATCTAAGTCATAATTAAGCATTAAACACTTTATTAAAGTTATCCTCAAACAAGTGATTCTATACACTTTATAGAGAGAAAAATACAGCTTTTCCACACCAACTCACAAAAAAATCTACACAGAAATACCTCACTGGAAATCAATAATTGTTGCTTTGTATAGTTTCGTGGTACCACTAAATAGATGACAAATTTGATATGGACGTGTTATCAAATCCTCCCACTAACTAAACCTATCAATGCAGTATTTTACTATTTTAGGATGCTATTTATAATAGATTATAGTCCCGCAATCTTGCATCATTCATTATACTAATTAAATGACATAATCACTGTGTTTAGATTATTCTTAGATATTTTAACCACCTCTACTTAGTTTAGAGAATTTACACACATAAATTACTGGAAAAGTAAGTGTCATCTAGAAAACACGTTATTTGGTTCTCCGACTAATTATTCTTAGTAAATTGTATTCTTCTTTTAGTTTCATGTGTCCTGATAACGACACTAAGACATGCATTAACTTCCATGGACATATAAATGATTGACGATGATGAAATTATAACAGGGTCACCATCATCTTTTGGCAGCACAAGATCTTTGTCAATACTTGGGGATAAATAGGTCATTTCAACTGAAACCCCCGTATCTTCTAATCAAAATGTTCAACTAATAGCACTAGTAACAACTGCATTAAGCTTGATATAAACATAATGGTGGCCCAATAACCAATTTTTATCAATACTCCTAATATTACCCACTATATAATCCACCACAAATATATTATATATATCAACAGTTTTTGTTCATTAATACTTCTCGGAGATTCAATAATGAGTCCAATGTTATACAATACAAAATTCTCTATTATGGAGCTTTGTTAAGTACAAGACAAACGGCCTTAACAAGACAAAGACAATTATGGTCCCTTGATGACCTCGGCTTTAACTATTTTTGACATTAATAACTTGATGTATCACTTTACTAAAACAAAAACAGTCGACAAACTAAATTGAAAATAATACTAGGAAGTACGGAGTAACTTTTATTTTTCTTGAAAATATCTATTACTAGAATAAAATTGAATTTAAAGTCAGAGTTAGTCAATATAGGTCCTCAGAAAACAATAAATAATATCAAACCCAAATGCTACTATAAGACCGTTGTATCAAGCGTCCATGATGATAACTTGACCATTTTTTTTTGCTAATAGTGACCACTTTTTTGCTAATTGTAAGACGGTGAATATCAAAAATCCATAGTCACCAATCAGCAGGGTGAAAAGATAAAATAATCTAAACTCGTCGACAGCACCTAAAATATGTAAAGAAACAAAACAAGAAGAAAGTGGCAAATGTCACACATGAGGAAAAAGACGAGGTTCCCTGCCACAACCCTTGTTTTGATTCGCTCTCTTCCTATACCTGCCACTCAATACCCCCATACACTTTACAAACAAAACTCACAAATAAATAAAATAAATAAATAAAAATCATTAAATGATATTGTACACATTAACACAGTTACTTCCTCCCTTCAACTTCAACTCCACTCTACCATATTATTTTTTCACATTTGTCAAGACGTGTTTTACGTGGTAAATATCGTCAGCTACGTGTTTGCAAAAATTATAAAAGTTACATGATATTAATAATGTCCTCGTAAAATCGAATATATTTTTTACTGAGAGAAAATTGCAATTATATAATCACTTGTGAATAGTGTACAAAAGTGAAAATGGTAGAGTGGAGTTGAAGGAAGTATATTGTAAAACGGAATCTTTTTAATAATATTCCCTAAGTCTTTGGTCCGCCATTTATTTACATTTCTTTTGGTACAAAGCCTAAGGAAAAAGAGGAGGGGATCATACTTAGCAGTGACAAGTAGACAATAGTCAAATTAATAGAAAGACGCCTAAAATGGAAATGATAAAATGATTTACCAGTGAGATCAGCTAGGAGAGCACGGCAAGGACCTTGAGTAGTATTATTAGCAACATCAAGCAACCAAAACCCGATAACAAACACAACAATTGCACGGGGCCGCTTCTTAGCGTCGGAGCCACCTCGATAATCCCCGAGGAAGTATCCAATATCGGCAGAGAAGCCGACAATTGAAACCGCAACGACGATTAGAGCGGCTCCAGCGAGGATAAAGGGACGGCGACGACCGAACCGGGTGGTGGCACGATCACTGATGTGACCGACGAGGGGTTGGACGAAGAAACCGGAGACCGGACCACATAACCATATGATACTAGCGAAGGCGTGAGGGATGCCGAGTTCCTGGACGTATGGGGTTAGGAGGGAGAGTTGTAGGGCCCACCCGAACTGAATTCCACCAGCTACTGAGGTTATTTTAAGGAGGGTTAGGAGTGGGACCCGTGGGTGTGGGTAGATGGGTTTGGGTCGGGTGTGAAGGATGGGTGGACGAGGTGGGGGTGGGGGTGGGGGTCGCGTGGGTCGGGTTGAGGTTATTTCTCCGGGTTTTGGATGGGGAGGTGGAGTTGTCATTTTTATTGCTTTGATTTGAGGGGAAGGTGGAGTGGAGAGTGGAAAAGGTGGAGACTTGGGTTTTGGTGTGTTTGATTATAATGAAAAGGAAAAGAGTAGACTGTCGATTGTGGGAGATGATGGGATTCGAGTTTTGACTTACGAGGGACGAATGTAATAATATTCCATAAGTGAAGAATAGTACTCCCTCCGATCCACCAATGGTAACATGGTGGAAAATGGAGTATTTAAGAAAATGTGGGAAAATGAGGGGTAAAAAGGGAAAAGGTAGGTGGGTCATGTAATAGTGAGTTTAATTGTGAGGTTGATAGGTGGGTCATATAATGGCATTTTTGTGTAAATATCAAATGGGAATAAGGATAACATAGTAATATTATGGGCCAAATAAGGTATGTTAACATTGGTGTGGATCGTCCATTTATGGTAAGTGTTACCATTGGTCTGGATCGGAGGGAGTATTGTACATTTGTAACAGTTAGGTTGTTATTAAAGTCACCTTTTTTTAGGTTTGGTTTAGCTCGTATAATTTTAATTTATAAAAGTTTAATTTATATAAGTTCGGTTTAACTTGAGCTACTTATGTGACAACCCTCGCGAATGCGGAAATATAAAACATACAAGCATGTGAATTAATATGCGGAAATACGGTATTTTAAAAACTTTTATACATGCAAGGTAGAAAATACGAGGAGTGTCAAAACGTTACAAACTAAGTACGGAATACAACAAAGAGACGGAGTCTCTGAAAATGTTAGCAAAGAAAAAGTGTTTAGTAAACTAGCTAATTAACGACTAGAGGTGAATCTTCCAGGGACAACGCCCGCTAGCTCACACCCGAACCCAATATAGCATAAGCAAAAAGCCATCCATGCAAGCAACATGTTCATCCATGAAAAACATGAACGCCACAATCAGTGGGGAGTAACTCCGGGTTCTCCCAGCCATATCACATTAAACGTACATCAAAGGAAATACAAAAGTAGAAGCATGCATATA
>JAIUZE010046826.1:0-42042 GCA_022085475.1 Heliosperma pusillum | reverse complement strand
ATCCACGAGATAAACATTTCCCTGAACGCATACACGATCACATTTCGTATATGTGGACTAATTTCCTCCGGTAGGACGACGATAATAATATCCGGTCCTAGTCTAAACCTGGCCAGACTCTCGGAATAAACGTGTTCCGATTCGACATGCGATAAACGTTTCGCATCCAAGACTCGGTCTTACAATATATATGCCGAGTACCCCAAATTCGGTAGATCAATTCACGAAAGAGGCGGAAAAAGAGCTCAAGCCTCATAACAAGCGGTACGCTACATGCAAATAACACCACCTCGCAAGTACACAACATTTGACGGCCGGGTCGATCAACGCATAGCGTTCAACTCCCAACAACGTCGTCGTATGCCCACTAACACATGCATTTAAGTAGTAGGATACCTCCCCGTTCCGACATTCCAGCCTTACGAACGTGGAGGTAGCCAAAGGAATGAGAGTACAAAGCACAAGACAAAATAGTGCTCAAACCGTATCATTTGTAAAAAACCGACTCAAAGTGGGAACATACCAAAAACCGTCACAAAACATGAGAATAGGGAATCATATAAGTTTAAATATGATAAACATGAGTCAATACATGATACATAAGCATTAGAACAAGTTTATGAAGCATAATGAATAAAAAACATAGATACCTCTCCAAAACAACGTTGTTTGGAAAACAACGAAAACAAGGGTCAACTTCAAACGGTCATAACTAGAGTTCTAGACATACAAATGCAAAAATTCCAAATGGAGGTGATAGCTTAACCTCTTACGGTTCCAACGAGATGTCACAAGCCCAAAACAAGCAAGTAACAAAGCAGATATGATCATTTTACGAAAAGGGGTCAGTGCAGGAAAATTTCAGTCGGCAGCGAGTGACGCAGCCTGCGTCACCACGACGCAGCCTGCGTCCTATTCGGACAGGTACGAGTCACACAATCTCCACAATTTCACTAAGGCATAACACAAATATCATCGATCATCACAATTCATCAATTCTCATATCAATTATCAACTAACAACAACCATCATCAACAACACGATTCCTAAGATTACTAATCATATTCTAAATACGATTTCTAACATGGAAAACACATTAAAACACGTAAATGATATCGAGTAACCCTTCACCGGTACCTTTTCCACTAGATAGTAATCTTTGTCGGGGTCTAGAAAGTCTCCACCTAAACAAAGACGACAAAAGATGAATATAATTCACCTTTGAGAAAGACGGATAAATTGAAAAGCGAGAAAGACGGTATTTTTATTACCAATACGGGTAGAGGAAGGTAAGATGGGAAGAATGAGACGAACTTACGTGAATTTGAGCGAGAAATGAATGAGTAGTGACTATTCTAAACTTGGAAGAATATGGAGGCTAGGTTTTGGTGTTTATGGTGAGGAAGAAGAAGATTGAGTTGTGAGGGAGTTAGGGTTATGAGGGAGTATATGTAGGGTGCGTAAGTGGAAAAGTCAAGAAAAAGTCAAAGACGGCTCAAGACGGGTTTTACATGAAATCTCGCGGAAATTCCAAATACGAACTCGGAAATTCTAAATTTGACTCGGAAAATTAAATTTACGATTATAACTAAATTTCGCTGAAAAGTAACCGTAAAATATTTTCACTATAAAAATAGGGTACATTTGCGGGTGTTACATGAAGCCCAAAGAAACCTGTAAATTTGTTCAGAGCCTCCTTATCAACCAAAAACAGAGTCTAGATCCCCTTAGTAAATACAAGTAGTTCGTCAAAAAAGAATAAGGTGAGTGACCTTAACTCTGGAGCACTTTGGATGAAAGTGAAACCTCTCCAAAGTTCGCAATTGCTTTGAGAGCACCTGCATACAGAGAACAAAAAGAAGAGGGAAAAGGGGATCCCCCTGACTGAGGACTATGCCTCCATTGAAGTAACCCACGAAACTTCCATTGATATTAAGAGAGAAATAGGTAGAAGTAACAGAAGTCATAACCCAAGATAAAAATTGCACATTAAGGCCCATGTGAGCAAGGGCCTTACCAAGAAACAACCAACTAACAGAGTCAAAGGCCTTTTCAATGTCAACTTTTATAACACATATGGGTGAAATTTCTTTCCTACCATACTCTTAAACTACCATACTCTTTAAGAAGCTCATGACTGAGTAGAAAATTGTCAAATATACTCCTACCTTCTACAAAGGCAGCTCGTTCCTTACCAACCAATAGAGGCATCACCTGTTTAAGTCTATTAGTTAAGATTTTGCTAATTAACTTGTAGAGGGTATTACAGCAAGATATAGGTCCGTAATCTAGAACAGATTTTGGATAATTCAACTTGGGGATAAGAGAAATGATGGTAGAATTTAAACCATTAGGCATGATGCCTGACCTAAAGAACTCCTGAATTGCCTCAATAATGGTACCTCCAATAATATCTCACGAAATTTTATAGAAAGCAACAGTAAAGCCATCAGATCACGGAGTTTTGCTGCAATCTATAAAAAACGGAAGAGCATTCTTGACTTTAGCAGCAGAGACATGCTTAACAAGACCAGTAGCATAATTTTCAACAACACCAACACAACCCTTAGAGTTGCTCAGAAACTCAGCAACAAGTTGATAAGTACCAAGCAACTTCTGATAGTACTGGACAAAAGCATTAGTAAGAGATTGCCACAACTATTTCCACCAGCATCCACAATACGATGAATAGAGTTTACATTCTTGCGCAGGGCTACCTTTGCCCTCTAATAAGCAATATTCAATTCAATGTCCTTCAAAGAATAGTAAGACTCGCATAAATCTTTTTCCCGCCTGAGAAGAGTACCATTTAAAGGATCCAGTTGAACAACTCTTTATCAATTCAAAGGCAGCTCATGTAAATCCTTACCTCTAATAGTGATACTAGAGAAATTACACTGATGACGTTTTTTAAATTCATGCTTTAGGACTTTCTGACAGGAAGTAACAGTCTTCATAATTCTAGTACTATTTCCCTCATTCCAATTTTGCTTAACAAGTCTATGAAACAAGGGATGACTAGTTCACCATTTTAAAAATCTAAAGAACTTGGGCAACATTTTATCCCCACACTCCACTTGAGTTACCAATAGGGAATGATCAGAAACCCCCGGCTGATCAAGAAACAAATCTCAACGTAAAACCTTGGAAACATAATGAATCATAACCCAAAAACAACGTGGGCAGGAATGATACATAAACATGGCTAAGATTTACATAACGGCGCAGCACAAAGAATTTTACTACAGAATTTTCGGCTCTTGCATGATCTTTTGACAAATGGACTCTCACGGCACTCTCGAACACTCATATATGCAAAAGGTGATTTCTTTATGTGTAAATGTTTTTGAGACACTCACCTATCTACGACTTATGAAAATGTGTCCGCAGTCTAATATGGTAAACAATTCAAAACACAAGTCAAAGGTCACAATGCACATAGAAAAGAAGCCGGAAAAGAATATGAAGAAGGCTTTGGGATATAGGTGAAAGGTGGATAAACAGTTATGGTCATGTGAAGGTTAGAATGAGCTGGCAATTGACCAATGATAAATGAATACTCAATCCAAACTTTCGATTAATTCCCAAAAGACGAATAACGAATCCAGAAGGAACGGATTGGCTTATTACACACGAAACACAAGAGTGAACTCCTTCTAAACATTGAATTGACATTTTGAGGAGATACTCACAACTTCTTTTATTTTATTTCTTTTTCTTTCTTTTTTTTGATTTTTTTCTTTTTCAATTTTTTCATTTTTCTATTTCAATTTTTTCTTTTTCTCTGAACATAACATCACTTCTTGAACATTTTCGTTCTCCCGAATTCACTTTGACATAAAAGAACAAAATCTTCTCAAAAGAGCACCCATACACCATAGTCTACCTACTAGCTCAAAAGGTAGGCTGTTTTTATATGTAGCTATTATCTTGTAAAACATTTGTATGAAGGGGCTAATTTTGAGGGGTAATTCAAAGTGAAAAAGGCTTCAAATCTTAGTGAATCATGAATGCAATGCTTATAGGAATGAAATGCGAACCATACTTATGCGTTTTGACATGACACACATCACAAGGAGAACTATACACACCTAGATGAGACTGGGTATAGATGTACCACCTAAGGAGGTTCTACCTTACAATATATGTAACTTGCCAAATGTCAAGATCAAGCGTACTCATCTATAGATTCATTCCATGCCTACTGTGTACAAGACTTCCCCATGTATGCATAATTCAATGAATATTGAATCATTATCTTTTGAAAGCTCTAAGTTTGGGAAATGTAACATGATAGCATAGTACATTATTTTTATTTGGAGAAAGTGAGATGGAGAGAGAAAGTTCTGACTTCTCTCTAGGTTTAGGGTTTTGACTGCATAATGGCAAAGAAATCCTCTACGAGGAAATCTCAATTAAAACACAAATCAAAATCAAAAGCTAGGGCTAGATTATCGTTTACTAATTCAAGTGATTTACATTTAGATCAGTCTGATAAGGACGAACTCGAGATGGCTTCTTCTTCTAAAGTTAGGGTTCCACATTCTGCCCAAGCAAAAAACTTTGAATCAATTAATTCGATTGTGGGGATTCTACCTTTAGATCTTGATGGAATAGTTGGAGAGCAGCAAGATTCTGAAATTCAGGAAGTGCGCGGTGCGAAGGAGAATGAGTGGACAGAAGTTCGCATGAAAACTGATAAAATCTCTTCTCCTAGCATTACTTCTACTGGGGATGATATTTTACAATTTACAAAAGAAGATGTCAAATCTGAGATTGATTATTGGAGTACAGCAGTCATATGTTATGTTTTAGGGGGTAATCCTCCAAAGGAATTGGTCATGGGATACATAAAAAGGTTATGGGGGAAATACAACTATGATAAAATTTCTTTTCTTCCAAATGGAGTTTTTCTGGTCAGATTTACTACCCTTGAATGTAAAGAGTTAGTCCTTCAACAGGGTTTTCCTATGTTTGATAATAAGCCCCTTATTGTCAAACCTTGGACTGAAAATGCTTCACTTGATAAGGAAAATGTTACTTCTGTTCCTATTTGGTTGCGGCTCTGTGGTTTGAACCTTAAATTCTGGGGAGAAACTTGTCTGGGAAAATTGGCATCCTTGATTGGGAAATATAAACATGCTGATACTGCTACTTTGGGGAAAACCCGGTTGGGATATGCCAGACTGATGGTTGAGGTTCAAATAGATCAAACATTCCCAGAGAGCTTGGTTTTTAAGGATGAGAATGGTCAGCAGACTAGTGTGACTGTGGAATATGAATGGAAACCAGTCATTTGTAGTGCTTGTAAGGGAATATGGCATAGCAAGGATATCTGTAGGAAGAAGGTTCATTTGCCTAAGGTTATACAAGCTTGGAGACCTGTTGGACAAAAGTTACCTGATCATCTTCCTCCTGCTGTATCTGGTGTGAGGCCTTCTCTGAATAATACAAGTGTGACCATTGAACCTGCAGGGTCTAAGGACATGATACAAATTCCTACTGTCATTGCTGGATCATCATCTCCTACTTATGCTTCTATTCTGACTTCACCAAGAATCATTCCTGTATCAGGGGGGAACTCACCCATTTTAAATGAGCATGGATAATCTTGGCTGTTGGAATGTTAGGGGGATGAATAACCCAAATAAGCAGAATGACATTAAGTGGTTCTTGCATCAAAATAAAGTAGGTATTTATGGTTTAGTTGAAACTAAGGTTAAATCTCATAATTTTCAACAAGTTCTTAATAATCTTGGTGGTAGGTGGCATGGTATTAATAACAATGTTCATCATCCTGGAGGTAGGGTGTGGATAATCTGGTTACCTAATATGTTCCAGGTATCTTTATTGGACTGCTCTGATCAGCAAATGACTGTAAGTGTAATTGAAAATAACACTGGTGATCAATTCTGGTTCACTGTTGTCTATGGTTCTAATTCTGATGGTGAGAGAACCATTTTGTGGCAGCAGTTAAAAAATATTAAGGATACGTGTGCTGGAGCTTGGTGTGTAGGGGGTGATTTTAACAGCCTTTTGAATTTCAATGAAAGATTGGGTAGCCCTGTGCTCTGGTCTGAGTTGGAAGATTTTAGGCATTGTGTGGAATATTGTGAACTGGTTGATATCAAATCTCAAGGATCATTTTATACCTGGAACAACAAACATGAACCTGCTACTAGGGTGTTTTCTAGGTTGGATAGGATTCTGGTTAACAAGGATTGGATGGATATGTACCCTGAAGGGTATGCATATTTCATGAATGAAGGCCTTTTTGATCATAGCCCTTCAATTTGCTATAGAAGGAAGGATTGCTCTAGTAGAAAGCATCGGTTCAAATACTTTAATATGTGGGGTCAGGCTCCTGATTTTATTCCCCTAGTCCAGAAGTAATGGAGTAAGAGTTATAATGGTGTGAAGATGTATAATGTTGTGAAGAAGCTTAGTCACCTTAAACATCCTTTAAAGCTTCTTAATAAGGCAAAATTTTCTGATATTGAGAAGGCTGCTGAAAGTGCTAGAGTTGTGCTTGATGAAGTTCAGAATAGAATGCAATGCACACCACATGATATGGATATTAGAAAAGAAGAGAAGGAGGCTGCTATTCGTTATTTCTTTCTTCACAAGGCCCAGCTTAGCTACTTGAGACAAAAGGCTAAGGTGCAGTGGCTCAAAGAGGGGGATGAAAATACTGCTTTCTTTCATAGACGCCGGTACACAATAAGATTATTGCTGTCAGAGACAGTCATGATACCCTTCACAGTGACCCTACTCATATTGAAGATGCTTTCTTGGAATATTATAAAGAGTTACTTGGTTCCTGTAAGTATACCAACTCAGTACATGTGCCTACTGTTAGAACTGGTACTGTGGTGTCTGAGAATCACATTCCTCTTCTGATGAAGCCTGTCACTCATGATGAAATCAGACAATGTTTCTTCTCTATTCCTTCTTGTAAATCTCCTGGACCAGATGGGTTTTCCAGTCAATTCTTCAAAGATTCTTGGAGTATCATTGGCCCTGAGGTTTGTGATGCTATACTTGATTTTTTTAATACTGGTCATATGCTTAAGCAGATTAATTCTACTTTTATAACCCTTATTCCTAAGGTTGACAGGCCTACTTCTGTGCTTGAGTATAGACATATTGCTTGTTGCAATATGATCTACAAATGTATTGCAAAATTACTTTGCTCTAGGCTTGGGGCTGTCCTTCCTGATATCATTAGCCCTAATCAGGGTGGTTTTGTGAAAGGAAGAAATATTGTGGATAATGTTCTTATTTGCCAGGATATAGTGAGGTTATATAATAGGAAATCTGCTTCTCCCAGATGTCTTATTAAAATTGACCTTCGCAAAGCCTATGATACTATTGAATGGGAATTCTTGCTCCAAATGCTTCATGCTCTCAATTTTCCCAAGTGTTTCATTGACAGAATTATGGTCTGTGTCAAAACTACTTCCTATTCCTTATCTGTTAATGGTAACTCTTTTGGTTTTTTCCCTGGCAAAAGGGGGTTGAGACAAGGTGACCCTCTTTCTCCTTTACTCTTCACTATTTGTATGGAATACTTCTCTCGTATTTTGACTGTGGTTAGTCAACAAGATAATTTCAGATTTCATCCCCTTTGTGGTAGTACCAGGCTGAATCATCTTTTATTTGCTGATGACATGTTACTATTCTCTAAGGGTAATCTTCCTTCTATTATGTGGCTATTAAGAGCTTTCTCCACCTTTTCTGCTGCTTCTGGGATTTGTCTAAACAGAGAAAAGTCTGACATTTATTTCAATGGTATGTCCTATCATGCTATGGAGGAGATCTTGTTGATTTCAGGTTTCAGGAAGGGCATTCTACCTTTCAGGTACCTGGGAGTCCCTATTTCCTCTAAGAAGATTACTAAGGCTGAAGGTTCTAAGCTAACTGATAAGATCACAACTAGGATAAGATCCTGGGGTACTAGACACCTTTCTTATGCAGGTAGGTTGGCCCTAGTCAATTCTGTTTTGTCCACTCTCCATTCCTATTGGGCTTCTATCTTTCTGATACCTAATGGGATTTTGAAGAAGATTGATGTCATTTGTAGAAACTTTCTATGGGGGGGTAAGGACTCTTATATGAGAGCCCCTAGTGTGAAATGGGGGGACTGCTGTTGTCCAAAAGCTGAAGGAGGACTGGGAATTACTGCCAATAAGACCTGGAATCAAGCTCTTCTAGGTAAGTACATATGGTGGATTGCAAGTAAGAAGGATCACTTATGGGTCAAATGGATTAATCATGTATATATGAAAGATTGCCACTGGTCTAACTACAGCCCCCCTGCTGACTGTAGTTGGTCCTGGAAGAAAATTGCTCAGGTGATGGTTTTGTTTAAGTCTGCTTATGCTAATGATCTTTGGCAGGGTACTCCTAAAGAGTACTCTGTTCGTGCTGGTTACCAGTGGATTAGGGGTACTCATCCTAAGGTTCCATGGAGATATGCTTGTTGGAATTCATTGAATATTCCTAAATGGTCTTTCATTTTTTGGGCTGTTCAACTACAAAGGCTGCTTACTAATGATAGAATGATGAGGATGGGTTTTGGACAGGGAAAAGACTGCTACATCTGTGGCCTTCATCCTGAAAGTCACTCTCATCTTTTTTACCAATGTCAGTTTAGTACAAATTGTATTCATCTTCTTCAAAGCCATTTGAATGTCTCTTTTGGTCCGAATGATCTGTGGAAATGGTACAAGAGAGGAGGAAACCGTAGTCAGGTTCAAAGGAAGATAATAGCTGCTTGCCATATTGGTCTAACTTATTACATTTGGAGAGTTAGAAACAAAGCGAGAATTGAGTCGCATGTTAGTCATCCCAAATACGTTGTCAAACAAGTCATTGTTGAAGTGATTAATAGATTTCGAAGTAGAAATACTAGCATTTTAGTCAATAGCGATGCTACTTGGCTAGGGCATATTGTTACTTTTTGAGATGCTTGTATTTCTTTTCTTTGCGTTTATCTTGTAATATTTTGATGTAACATTGTTTTGATATTAATATACTTACCTTTCACCAAAAAAAAAAAAAAAAAAAAAAACATGATATCATAGTAAACAAGCAAGCAAAGCATGAAAAGCATTCAATTATGTTCAAAAAAATTTAATTTTTCTCTTATTCAAAATTTGGAAAATATAAACAACTAAAATGCAAAATGGGAAAATGCAATCCCTCCCCCAAGCTAAACATCACATTGTCCTCAATGTGAGCACAAAGACTAAATATGCAACGAGATGCTCAATGGGAAGAAGGGTAAAAAGGGAAAAATGAAAGAAGAATGAAGCTTACTATTCGGCGCGGACTCCCCCAAGCTAGTCTTTTGGACTTTGACAAGGAAGGTCTTTATAGATTCTTCAAAAACTCTTTCATCTGCAAAGTAAATATAACAAAACAACGACAAAGGGAAAGCAAAAATAAAATGCAAAAAGAAAGGAACACGGGTTGCCTCCCGAGAAGCGCTGGTTTAACGTCCTGCTCGACGAATTCTTCTATGAAATCATCTGGTTGGGGATTGACGCTCTATATAGACAATATCTAAGCATCCGATCATGGAATTGCTGTAGTAGAGTTTCAATCGGTGTCCATTGACCTTGAATTTTTCACCATTACTAGCCATTATTTCCACATAACCGTATTTGCTCACATATGTGACAGTAAATGGTCCAGACAATCTTGATCGAAGTTTTCCCGGAAAATTTTTTAAACGGGAGTTGAAGAGAAGTACTTGGTCACCGACATTGAATTCTTTTCTGATTATCCTCTTGTCGTGCCAACGCTTCGTTTTCTCTTTATAAATCCTGGAATTCTCGTAAGCTTGCAAACGAAACTCTTCTAGCTCATTCAGTTGCAAAAGTCGTCTGTCAGCGCTAAGCTTAGTGTCTAAGTTGAGTTCTTTGATAGCCCAGTAAGCTTTGTACTCTAACTCAACAGGGAGATGACAGGCCTTTCCATAAACCAACCGATAGGGAGATGTTCCAATCGGGGTTTTGAAAGCTGTGCGATAAGCCCATAAGGTGTCATCGAGCTTATTACTCCAATCGGTTCTAGATTTCGAGACTACTTTTTGAAGAATTGTTTTAGCTCTCTGTTCGAAACTTCTACTTGACCGCTGGTCTGAGGGTGGTAGGCTAATCCTCGTCTGTGATACACACCATACTTGGCAAGCAGAGTGTCTAACTGCTTTTCTCCGAAATGAGTTCCTCGATCACTTATCACGGCTCTGGGTACACCAAAACGCGGAAAGATGATCTTCTTAAATAGTCGTATCACAGCTCTAGCATCATTGGTGGGGGTGGCAATTGCTTCTACCCACTTTGAAACATAGTCGACAGCGACTAAGATGTAACGATTTCCATTTGAAGAAGGGAATGGTCCTTGATAGTCAATACCCCAGACATCGAATATCTCGACTTCTAATATGCCGTTTTGAGGCATTTCATGTCTTTTGGATATTTGACCCATTCGTTGACAAGCATCACAAGCCATAACAAAGTCTCTTGAATCTTTAAACATCGAGGGCCAGAAAAACCCGGATTGTAAGACTTTGGCTACGGTCTTGGACGGACCATGATGACCACCATAAGCAGATGAGTGGCATCCTTCTAAAACTCCTTTTACTTCCCACTGGGGGATACAACGTCTGTAAAGACCATCTGAGCACTGCTTGAAAAGATAGGGGTCATCCCAAACAAAGGATTTTGCATCATGCAAAAATCTCTTTCTTTGGTTATAAGAAAGGTCTGAGGGTAGCTGGCGACTGACAAGGAAGTTGGCAATATCAGCATACCAAGGAGAAGAGTCCGCAATTGCCATTAATGAATCATCAGCGAACGAATCATTAATTGGCGTTGGTAATCCTATTTCAGTTACTCTTATCCTTGAGAGGTGGTCAGCGACTACATTCTCTGCTCCTTTCTTATCCCGGATCTCTAAATCAAACTCTTGAAGGAGTAAGATCCATCGGATAAGTCTAGGTTTTGCTTCTTTCTTGGAAAGCAGATATTTCAAGGCAGCATGGTCAGTATAGACAATGACTTTTGATCCTATAAGGTATGAACGGAATTTGTCTAAGGCATAGACAATGGCGAGAAGTTCTTTCTCAGTGGTGGCATAGTTGATTTGGGCAGGATCTAAGGTTTTACTAGCATAGTAAATCGCATGAAAAAACTTTTCCTTTCTTTGCCCTAAAACAACTCCTACGGCATAATCACTCGCATCGCACATCAGTTCAAAGGGCAGATTCCAATCAGGCGACTGGATTATAGGTGCGGTGATCAAAGCACGTTTGATTTTGTTGAATGCCTCAAGGCAATCCTTTGTGAAATTAAAAGGTGCATCCTTGAAAAGGAGCTCAGTCAGGGGCTTGGCTATCTTTAAAAAGTCTTTTATAAATCGTCGGTAGAAACCGGCGTGGCCATGGAAACTCCTGATTCCTTTTACATTAGCGGGTGGTGGCAGCTGTTCAATAACTTGGATCTTAGCTCGATCCACTTCTATACCTCTTTCTGAAACGATGTGACCTAAAACTACACCTTCGTTCACCATGAAGTGACACTTTTCCCAGTTGAGAACAAGGTCGACTTCTTCACAGCGTTTTAGAACTCTGGATAGATTTGTCAAACAGTTATCGAAGGAAATGCCATAGACGCTAAAGTCGTCCATTAATACTTCCATGATAGATTCAACAAAATCTGAGAAGATACTGGTCATGCAATGCCGGAAAGTGGCAGGTGCATTACACAAGCCAAATGGCATTCTGCGATAAGCGAAAGTACCATAGGGACAGGTGAAGGTGGTTTTCTCTTGGTCCTCAGGGTGGATAGGGATTTGGAAAAATCCAGAGTAACCATCTAGGTAACAGAAATACTTGTGACAAGCTAACCTCTCTAGCATTTGGTTAATGAAGGGTAAAGGATAATGATCCTTCCTAGTTGATTGATTCAGTTTTCTGTAGTCAATACACATACGCCATCCCGTCACAATCCTTGTGGGGATGAGCTCATTCTTCTCATTTTTTACTACTGTTGTTCCTCCTTTATTGGGAACAACTTGAACTGGGCTAACCCATTTAGAGTCAGAGATTGCATAGATTATGCCAGCATCTAGCAATTTCATAACTTCAGTTTTAACTACTTCATGCATGTTGGGATTAAGACGGCGTTGACCTTGAACACAAGGTTTTTGGCCTTCTTCTAAATTGATTCTATGCATGCAGAAGTTTGGGCTTATGCCTGTTAAATCTTCTAGTTTGTAACCTATTGCCTTTCTATGCTTTTTCAAGACAGTCAATAGTGAGGTTAACTGATTTTCATCTAGGAGAGCACTCACTATGACTGGGGAATACTCATATTCATCTAGAAAATCATATTTTAGATTCGAGGGAAGAGGTTTTAGTTTGGGTTTATGTACTTCTCCCTTGGCAGGAGTATCAATTAAGCTTATGAACTCTTTCATTTCTTCTGACAGTATCTCTTCTCCGGTCAGATCCTTTTCCAGCTCACTGATCTCTAAATTGTCATTCTCAGAGATATCCTCCAACAACAAGATTGCCTCTAGAGGATCCTCATTTATTGATGGATACAGAGATTCATCAACAATGGAGTCGACAATATCAATAAAACAGCAAGACTCCTCTAGCATGGGGCTTTTCATCGCACTGTTCAAGTTATAGGTGACTTTATCATCACCTACTTCTAGTGTCAGCTTTCCATTCTTAACATCGATTACTGCTCCGGCAGTGTGCAAAAATGGCCTTCCTAAAATAATAGGGATTTGAGAATCTTCAGCCATATCTAGCACGATGAAATCGACGGGAATGAAAAACCTTCCTACTTTGACAGGCACATTTTCTAAAACTCCCATAGGTTGTTTTAAAGAACGGTCTGCCATTTGCAGAGTGATACTGGTGCATTTGAGAATTCCCATATTCAACTTTTTACAAATGGAATAGGGCATGACGCTTACACTGGCACCTAGATCGCATAGAGCTTTATCGATTGTGTAGGTGCCTATAGTGCAAGGTATAGAGAAACTACCAGGATCCTTTAACTTAGGAGGGGACTTATTTTGCAATAAAGCACTGCACTCAGCTGTGAATGCTATGATTTCAACATCATCTAAAGTCCTCTTCTTAGTTAAGATATCCTTCATGAATTTTGTGTAAGAAGGGATTTGAGTGATTAATTCAGTGAAGGGAACCGTTACTTGGAGGTTTTTGACTACTTCCATGAATTTGCTAAACTGGGTATCCTTATGATTTCTCCTCAAACGTTGGGGAAATGGAACTTGGATTTTGATGGGTCCCTTCAAAGGTTCATCCTTCTTTTCTTTGTTTTCCGCTTCCTTAGCGGTGGATGGTTGGGATTCTTTTTGGCTCTCTACTGGTGTTGGCTCAACTATTGTTTCGTTGGGTTGCTGAGGTTCTTTATAAGTGGTACCACTCCTAAGGGTGATAGCATTATCGGTGTCCCTCGGTTGCTCACCATGAGGTGGGAGTTGGCCTTGTTTCCTTTGGGCATTAGAGGCAACCAATTGGGCCATTTGAGTTTCAAGCATCTTGATGGCAGCATTTTGAGCTTGATCACTCTTTTGAAGTTAAGCAAACATTGAATCTTGTTTTTGAACAACTTGGAGAAGCATGGATTCAATTTTGCTCAGGATTGAGTCATTGGGTTGGCTTTGATTTTAGGGTGATTGGTGTTGGTAAGGTTGATTGAAGCTAGGTTGAAATGGAGGTCTCTGGTTTTGAAAACCAGGTGGATTATAGGGCTTCTGTTGATGTGGTATGAATGGTTGTTGAATCTGATGGTGGGGATTCTGAATGTTGGTGCTTTTGTAGGACAAAAGAGGATGGTTCTTTGTGTTCTCATTATAGAAGTTTGAGAAAGCATTCCCCTGCCTGTATGCTTGGTAGGCATTGACTTGCTCTAGCGAACTCCTACATTCTTGAAAACTGTGTCCTCCAACCCCACATGTCTCACATACCACTACGTGGCTAGTGACGTTAACATGTTGCTTGGATTGGGAAGAGCTTCCTACTTGTTGCTGCAGAAGGGCTAATTGGGCTTCTAGGAGTGCTACTTTGCTTGAATCTTCCTGCTTGGATTTGAGCGGCATAGCACGTGAGTTGCTATACTGAGAGTCGTGAATTGCCATTGACTCGATAGTTGCACTAGCTATTTCTACATCGATCTGATCGAAACGACCATTGTTAGCGGAGTCGAGGATACGACGCGATTCGCCACAACAACCGTTGTAGAAGGTGATAGCTAAGAACCATGAATCAAGGCCATGATGAGGGCATTCTCTTTGTAATTCTTTGTACCTTTCCCATGCCTCATAAAGGCTTTCATCGCCCCTCTGACGGAATCCAGTGATTTGACTTCGTAAGAGTGCGGTTCGTTCTGGTGGGAAGTACTTTTGATAGAAAGCAAGAGCTAGACTATCCCAATCGACTATTCCTAAGGCAACTCGGTCAAGGCTATTGATCCAAAGTTTAGCCTTTCCGGTTAAAGAGAAGGGAAAGAGCATTTCCCTAATCTGCTCTTGGGATACTCTAGTTTGTCTAATTGTGGAGCAATAGTCACAGAAGTTTTGAATATGAATGTTGGGATCTTCTATGGCATTTCCACCAAATTGACTTCTTTCTATTAAACTGATGAAGGCAGGTTTGATTTCAAAGTTTTGGGCTGTGATTTGGGGTGTAGCAATACCCCTTGGAAGTGTATCTGCAGTTGGTTTGGAATGGTCTGAAAGTCGAACCATTTTCTTTTGTGAAGATGAAGATTGAGTGTTGTTTTAAAGTTGATTGGTTTTTGAGAAGGGAGATGAGAATGGATCTTATTCTCCTTCAAGATTAGATAAAATATCCGAGTATTTGTCACGAATACGGTCTAAACTTGAAGTATCAGAAGCTTTTGAGATTTCGTTGAATAGCTTTCGTCTCCTACGCAGAGTTCTTTCTAGATCGGTGTCTAAAGAGATAGGGGTCCCTAGTCTAGAAGATCTGGGCATAAGATTGAAAAGCTAAGATGAAAAATCAAGAGAGGTCGGAAGGAATTTGGGTTCTTAAAGACTAGATAAAACTAATTGCAATAAAAATCACAAGAAAAAGGAAAACTAAACTGTGCTTCCCGGCAACGGCGCCAAAATTTGATCGGGCCTGCCACAAGCCCTGGTCAAAGATAATTACCCAGACTAGGCTAATAACAGATTAATGTAATTAGGGAAGTAGGGGTCGATCCTCAGGGAGATGGTGTTTCCTATAGAATGTAAAATGTTTTGCAATTGGGTCTTATCTAACGAATATCTGGGTTTTGGGGTTTTGATTTCTAAACTAATAAAAAGCATAAATGAAAACAAGATAAAAGCAAACCAAAACGAAAACAATAAAGCAGATGATGAATTAACAATGATAAAAAGAATCTAGGGAAGTAGGTTTACTCATGTAGAGTAACATATTGATGAAATTGGATTTAGGACATTCAAATAATTCATTGTGAGTTCGTAAGAATGATGTGTTCATTACAATCATAGATCAGATGGTCTAGCAGGCTTTTAGGCAATTTACTAGGTCTTAATCTACCATGTCAAGCTTTGTCTATTCAATTCACGTATTTCTACCTTGGAAAAGAATTCCATTTTAGTCAATGATTTTGATCAGGAATCGTTAACTATCGTTATAGTCCAAACATGCATAGACACAATGTTTTAAAAGCACAATTTCTTTTATCCAATTATCATCTTTTAATCAACCTACATGGCTACCCTACACCCTAGAAAAACGACTACTCACTCATGGTGATGTTTATATCTAAGATGATGTTAATAATAAAAACTAGGATAGACATGTTTATTTGGTTTTGACAATATTTTAAGACTCTTTATATGGCGATAATAACGACGCTATATTGACGATCTAATGAAGTGAAACGATTACAACGATATTGAAATTGAATCTACAATAACATGTAAAGGAAATAACAATCAAATAGGAAACATAAAGACTTTAAACAAAAGGTGAAATAGGAATACCTAGATGACGATCAATATAAACAACCGTAATAGAAATTCCTTGCATAGAATAGTCGATCCACAAATTACAATACTTGAACCACACAAAGGAGATTACAAGGATGGAACTTCTTATTGATCTAGGCTAAGGATTTGATGTAGAAAAGACAGAAATAAACTAAGAAACTAAGGACAAAAAGAAGAAGAAAATGATCTAGACAAGAGAAGAGAGGCTAGGTCTCACTCCTAATCTAGGGTTTTTGTAAAGAGAGAAATGTATAGAAAGAAGTAGTGTGTAGTATATCATTGTAGTGGCTGAGGCTCTCTTTATATAGCAGTAGGGTTTCGTGGGGGAGGGGTCATACATTCATTATATAGGACAAAAAGGAGGAAGTCGAAGCAAAAGCTCGGATCAGCAGAGATACCCGATCGGGTACACCACTTACCCGATCGGGTAAGTTGCCATCTTGGTCAATTGACTTTCGTTTCATCTCCCCTTGCATATGACTTGACTTTCATTACCCCTCTTGACCTCTTGAGTCGGGTTTGTTGATAGGGTTTGATGTAGAATGATGAATTCTTCGCCTAACTGATCGATCTTCCGACAACTGCGAAACCGTCTTTACTTCTTCTCTCTTTCAAATCAGTGAACCTTCTTGAAATGCCTTTGACTTGGTCAAGCTTGTTTCTTCAAATCGTCGAGTTCTAGGCAAATGCTCGGGAATATAGAAAAAGGGCGTAGAAACGTCACTTTCCCTACAAAACAGGTTAGAACATAGAAATTCGCCTAGAAGACGATATTAGCTCATAAAGTGGCTTAACAAAGCACAAATGACATACAAAACCGAGCTAAATTGGGGATTAAAATCATACAAATATTCACTTATAAATTGGGGATTAAAATCATACAAGTATGTTGAGATTTCTAGTGAGATGTTGTTTTAATAATATGAGATATCATTAAGTTAATTCATATGAGGAAAACATCCTCTTATTTGAACACAAATAACCGGCCAAGCATGGGGAGGAATAAGCATGCTCATTACTTTTTGTCTAAACAATGCATTAGGGTGGCTATAAGTTTAAGGCTACTAATCATTTTGCTTAATCTAGATTAAAGGAAAAGCTAAAGCCTAAACCCTACCCAACCTCTCATAAAACCGGTGCACCCATGTTAACATGGGTGTCTATTTTATTTTGTGATTTTGTCAATTGTCACATATGTGACATGTGACATGTTATCTTATAACATAAATATGTATTTAACTAGTTTAAATACAATTTCATGTCAAGTAAATTAAACTTAACACTTTAAGTAATAATTTATGATCACATATATATAAAATGGGTCATCTCATATTTGGTTGATATGATCTACAACTAAATGTAATTATGATCAACCAATCATGCTTATCTCAAATGTTTCATAAACATTAAGCATTCTAATATAAAAATTATATTTATTGAATCTTATTTAATCATATAAGATTAAGATATACTTTTCTCACTTATAAACTTGTTCTGTTTAAGAGATTAATTAATCTGTATCAATATACGATTAATTAACTTTCTTGATTAGGGAATCGTCTTTTCGGTGTGACCTCAAGGGATCAACTGATCACCACCGTCATACGAAAGCAATGTCAAACTCTAGTAAGCCAATCATTACCGATTATTGTGGATCAGTTGACTATAATGTTTATCATCCCTTTGTATTCTTATTATTGAGATTTAATTAAGTGATCGCACCATTGTTGAGGACACTCACTCCAACAATAGGCGGTAATAAGACATGCGGTGAAATGTGTCTAGTAAAAGTTTGAATTATATTTTGTGGTGAAACTACTTTGACCAATTATGCTTTGTAGTAAGGCATTAGATTACAGTCATATTATAATGTGTTAAAAATTAGGTGAGGATTAATTGAATTGCATGGCTAATTTTAAAATAAGTGCAGATGCACGTGATTCCTTGACACGAGGGATATTACAGAACATTGTAGCATAGAGAGTGAAAGATGTGTGTTATTTACGAGTAATTGTGATGGAAGTGTGCTTATAGTAATTCATACCTTGATGATTGATGAATTGTGAGGTAATAATCAAGGTATGTAAATTTAATTTTTTGGTTATTAGTTAAGGGGTGGTATAGTGTTGTTTGGTTGTAAGACAATTTCATATTCGCCTACGAGATGTATGGGAAATAATACAAAGTTAGACGTTCTAATGTGAATAAATTATTGCGTAGGGTCTACCTATATTGCATAACGGTATTTTGATGAAATGTCAGGCCCTAAGAATAAACTAGACGATGACTCATGTAGATATTCGATTAAGTTTGTGCATAGGATTAGGTACCCATACGATTGGTGGCTTATGAATGTTGTTAGCATGGTTTACGAGGCGGAATATTCATATAGGGAATTGAAAGGGATACTGAGTACATATTGAAAGATCATAGATTGGAGGACAGTGATAGGAATTGTACATTGAATGTTGGATAGATGTTCTTATACTTAAGATTGATTGTATAAGTGTAATATGGTTAATGGTGGTTACATTATAGTACCAACTCTAGTTATTGGATGTGTTGTTTTGGTATGATAGAGAAGTAAGAATTGTCATTGGAACCTGAGTGTGTAATCGAGAACTTGGCATTTTTAAAGAATTGATTATGAGTTTGGGTGAACTATTGTAAAGAGATTGTGCCATCGACTGTCAGGTAATATGGTTGAATGTTAGTTATAGTAATGAGGATATATGGCTGCAGATTTAGTTATTACCGAGATTAGTATTCCGGTTACAAGGAACTACAAGGTTTTTGAATTAGAGATTGCATTTTCGTTGCATTGTCTGGCGGTACCTATAGTGTATGACACTTTAAAGTGTATTGGTTGCCTAGTGGGAGCAATGATTAAATATAGTGACAAAAGGTTAAAGTTTCTTAGTGATATATTATCTTAAAGGACCTTAATATACCTAAGTATTCTTTTATTTTTCAGATTCTAATGCATAGAAAACACCCTACGAAAGACAACTTGATGAGGATAGGGATTTGGCTAGAGGGTGATTGCTTGTTACTTGTGTGCAATCCAAAAGAAAGATATTAAACATTTGTTTTGTAAGTGTGCTTTCAGTAGGATACGTATGGATTTACTTCAACAACGGCTTCTTGTAATATTCATGTTGATAACATTATTAGATAGTTCCATAATGGTTGTGCAAGAAGCATATTGAGATGGAAATAGGTGAGTGATTGTTATGTGGGTGTTTTCTATAACATTAGAATGCTAGGATGCTAGAGTTTTGGTTTACTTCCAAAGGCTGAGAATGTAGTGCAGCGTGTCACTGATGAAATAATTTATCTAGAAGCAAAAGTCCCATACTTAATACAGACATGATCTAGATGCAAAAAAATGATGTAATTAGTAGTTTTTGGTGGCTAGACCAAGTGTTCTTAATGTTTCAATTGTGATGTAAGGTTAGCTTTCATGATTAATATAATTACATTTATAAAATTAAAAAATAAAATTTATTTAAAACTTACTTTAAAATTGTGTGTTATATTTTTATTTAATATGAGTGACTATATGTTAACTAATAGAGTCGTACATGTTGGGTCTGATTTCAATCCTAAATAAAGGGGTCATGTCGGAATTTGGTAATCGAGTCCAGGATAAAGATTTATAGGTCTTGATCATGGAAAATCAGTTGGGTCAAGTCGGGTTTATAAATCAGTTCAAGTTTTAATTACTCTAACTAACCCTTCTATATCTTTATTGTTTGTTCCACCAAATTTTACATAACTTATATAAATTTCTATCCCTTCAATTTGAATACTTTAAGAAAACCATATAGTCTCATTTATTGAACCGTCCTACGCTTCAAAAATTACTATGCTAACAAGACGATCTCATGAATGTCAGTGTACTCAAACACTAAACATCGTCCATTCCCAAGTCTACAAGAACATAATTTTGTACAAAAGTTGATTCCATGTATCAGGAAGACCAGCAATACACCAATGAGTGCAATCCATCCCACCAATGCCATTATAAGAGCCGGGATGCGCATCTTTCCTTAGTTGTGACAAAGTTGTAATATCAAGCAGATAAACTGTCGTTGATTTAATAGTACTTAGTACATCTTTGACCACTTGCAACGCCGGAGGAACTACGCCCGAGTATGTTGATCCACTTATAGGTACCGTCTCCCGAGAACAATCCATCACTCCGGCTTCATTCCACTCTGCTCCACTGATATTAAGAATGTTCCTCAAATGACATTGTGTAATTTTAGTCGACTAAAGTACACTATTTATCTTCAATATCTATCAATAGAAATGAATATTTTGAAGTATATACACTGTTATAAAAGCAATGATCATAAAGTATTTTTTCTATAAGTTTTTTATTTCTTGATAAATATACTTTTGCAAAAATTAAAATGAAGGATCAACCTCAAAATACGAAAACTTCTTAATAAACAATTTCAGTGTAAGAAACAATTTTTTAATTGAAAGAATATAGTACAAAAAGAAGCGATGAATATAATAAGAAACATAATGAATTTTATGTAATAAATCATACTTGTAATGGGAGGGATTAGTCCCTTGAAAGAAAACCTTGGTCCTCGTTGGATCAATTTCAGTGTCAACCCACTTAGCCCATGTTGTAAGACCTTTTCTAAATGCCGCCATCCGGTCCATGTTCTTCAACATTTTGTTCCCATCTTGAACATAGTCCCACCTACATCAAGATCAAGTACCATCCAACATTACAAGTCCATATAATAAAGTCGAACTTATCTCTATACCTTTGCTGGATCAACAAATGTCATCCATGAAGGCCATGAAGGCCATGAAGCTGGATCATAATTTGGATTAATTAGTGTTGACATGTAGTCTAATCTAATTTAATTTAATGTAAGCTAATACCGAGTACTATATATTCTCTTCAATGTTTAGCTTTCTTTTAGTATGGTTGCACGGTCTTCATTCAATGCGTTACTTTGACCACGTTTTGGTGCATTTCAATATAATTTTATCGTTGTAAATATTTTCTTATGAAAATTTTTGAAGTGGTCAATGTAAATATATCAGCAACATACGACAATTCATTATAGTTTATAAAATATTTAGGGTCAAAATATCAAAATCTTGACTAAAAAGTCAAATAAAAAGAATTAAAAACTTAGAGGGAGTATTTAAATCAGAATGAGCGATTTCAATGAATAACATAAATATCTAAAATTTCATTATACTATATAATATTAGGGTATAAAACTCACAATTCAAAATACTATATATTACATGAAATTTATGATACTGTATATTATTAAGAAATTAATACTATATAAATCATTCATAATACTATATAGCTAAAATAATTGAAAAGAAATAAAACTTCAGCACTTTCCTTCATTAAAGAAAGTCCAAATGTCCGAATTAAAGAGTCTAATTTTTAATTATTTTGTAAGAATAATTCAAGTCACTGAAAAAAAAAACGTAAATGTACGAAAATAAGTTGATCATATTTACCATGAAACAGCGAGAGCATATACATTTACACATGCTAATAAGCCATATTTCACTAGATTTATCATTATATTTTAATCAAAAAATAAATTGAAACTTTGAATATAAAACTTTCTTAGAAAACAATTAAAAAAAGGAGCTATGTTTGACACTTAAAAATCCAATAATAATAATAATAATAATAGATAATCATTTTTTGTAAGTTTGACTTGACTAGAATATAAGTAACTCAATTTACAAGATTCACGTAGTGCAATCCACTTAAACTTGAGACAAACTTAATTATGCTAATAATCTTATTTACGATCCTCAGAGTAACTTTCAAACTGAAATTTTTAATATACCTTATAACCACCCAATATATGTATTAAAAACATAGACAACTTAATTGTTTACATTTCTAAGAGATTAAATGAAGAAGCGTTTTCAATTATCTACTTATTCTATACACTTCCTAGATCCAGTAATCTTATGCAATCACTTCTCCTCATAAAACAAAATTTTCACAATGACCCGTGCAATGCATAAAATCTAATAATATATAGTATTAAAAATTTATTAAAAAAAACAATTAAATAGAGTTAGTCATAAATCGAAAGTTGGAAATAAATGAAAAAAAAATACCACAAATTTCCATGATTAAGATAATGACATAATTGTGACATAAGTATGATTTTTTTTTCAATTTGTCTTATTTCTTATGAAAGTTTTGCATTTTAAGCCCGTTTAAAGCACATAACATACTTTCATGGAGATATTGATAATTTCTTATACAGTAAGCATAATATTAGATATTTTGGTGACTATCGAATCCTATGTCTAATAACACCGAGATAGTAAATATAACAGTAATCACCGATCTGGTCGTAGAAGTAGTAATAATAACAATGAAATTAGTGAAAATGATAATTTATATAATGTGAATGGTAAAATAAAAATTAGTATTTGTAGGAGTAGTGAGAGTAAAATAATAGGAGTGGAAGTAGTGAAAGTAACAAAAGTAAAAACAAGAGTACTAAAAGTATGAGTAGAAATTGTAAGAGTATTAAATTTGTCTCATAATTTGGTAAATGTATGATTTATGTAAGTCAACATAATTTTACTACATAACTAATAAAATTTACAAGAATAATTTAGGTAGTGGCAGAGAGCCTTGCACCAAAACTTATTATATAGATAATTCAAAAACTAGGAATTCCAATGAAAGACACAAATATTTTAAAATGTATAATTTATGTTATACTTAAAATACTATAAAATATTAAAAAACTCATATTATGTAGACACTTCATGTTACTATATTTTCTTCAAAAGTAATGAATATAATAAGATAAGCTAACAAAATTTAAGACTATAACCATGACTTGCAAGTTAGAACACCATGACAGACACATTTACACAAATTTACAGCATATCAGTGTGATTTCAATACGACACTATTAACAAGAGGAGTAGTGAATGTGTCTCATAATTTGATTGAAAAATTTATATTAATCATAATTTTAAAAATTTCATACAAAAATGTATAAAAATTGTAAATTACGCAATTATAAATTAATTTAAAAGGTGCTTTAGGTAGCTCGGGCATGAGTGGTGACCAAAACAATTCAAGGGGAATATTAAGGTATGTTAGAGTAGGGTTATCATATTCGCTCGATATACGAATCGGGAACCATTAAGAGCGACTACTTTTGTGTCGCTTATTCAATACATGTAACACATTTACATGAGTGAATCACAAATCGTTAAAGAAGTATTTATAAAGAATGGCCTCGTTAGATAAAACTCATTCTTGTTGGATCTAAAGATAATATTGGATTTTGAACACTAAAGTATCCATTTTAAATGAATCCTAATTCGAAGTAGAGATAAATTACCAAGTCGAAGAATTTTTTTGGACAAACACTAAAAATAACGTATAATTTGATATTTAATATGCAATAAGTTGGTAGAGTAAGGAGGAAATACGGTTGTTTGGCGCCAGAGCGGTACCACCAAAGCCAAGTATTGAACACCAAAACATCAATATCTTTCCAAATATTTCCATTTTTAAGTGAATTGAGCTTCAATACGCGTCCCATTGTCTCGTCATGATCAATATCGACCAAGAAGAAGGATGAGTGTAACATTATTGAGACATCATAATCCTACACGTTCGAAGAGAATATTGCGAGTTAAAATTTGTAAGGTGTGAATATTATGTAATATGAAGTTATGTCTTACCATCAGTCTTCTAAATATATAAGAAACTTCTTAGTTTATTTCAATATGTGAAACTCACATTGAAGAAGAAAACAATGTGGTGCGATTTATGAGAATTAGTGAAGGTAATGCATGCAAGGGATGTTGGAGTAAAACTAATGAATGTAACTTGGTGAACGCAAAGGATAAACACATAATTATATTTACTCCTTAGGGCAATATAAATATAATATAATTTCTACGCAAAGAAATACAACAACACAAAATCATCTTTTTTTTTATTACTACTCTCCATTATTTATTTTGGTCATAATATTTATCCTTTTAGAGAGTTTATTAACTATACTATGTTTTGTAGTCGTTTAGGATATATTGTTGAATTCCCTTAAATCATTAAGGAGATCGAAGTTTCCTTCTAAGTTTCCTTCTAGGAGATGGATCAATATAAAATATCTATACAGGACCAAGAGCCATGAAAATAAACTTCGGCTTAAGAAACACTTATTCACACTCTGGATGTCAGAAGGTACTTCCGTAAGAACACATTAGATGAGTTGTATTATATGCCCATTTATTTGGAGAACCTTAGATGTTTAATTCCATGATTAACTTATCATCTAACTACCACTTTCACTTAAATACTTTAAGAAAATCATGCTATACGGTATTAATATTACATTACCTATTGAAGAAGTCAAGTCTCACCTCTTTCTTATCAAAAAAATAAAAATTGATACTGAAACTAATTATGAACAATCGAGTGAAGGCGTGAGTATTAAGGGAGAACATTTGGAAAAGCTAGTATTAGCAAGAGTAGGTACATGTCAAAATAAAGAGGTAAAAGCTTTTTGCTCTTATTGCAACAAGGAAGGACAGTACACGAAATATCTGAGTGTCATAAACTAAAAATTAAGCTAGAAAGAGATGATATGGGTAAAGGTAAACAACCTAAACACCTTATTGAAACTCGTGTTTTTGAGTTGAGTCTGATGGGGATGTTTTGGTTGTTTATTGACATAAAAGAGAGGTCTAGAAATAAGTGAATACTTGATGACGGATATACTTTCACATGACGGCTAATAAAGGTTGGTTTACTTATTATGAGTAAGTTAATAATGGAGGTCATCTTTTGGCGGGTAATGATACTCATTGGAAAAGATACGGTGAATATTAAAGCACGTGATGATGTTACTAGAAATTTGACCAGTATTAGACACATCATCGACTTAAATATAAATCTCATTTCCTTAAGCACCCTAGAATCACTTGGATGAAAGTATTAAGCTTAAGGTGGAGTCTTTAATGTGTGAAAGAGCTAGTATTCTAGTACTAATGACGGAAAATCGATCTTGTAATTTGTATGAGGGAGAAGGAAATGCATGTCCTTAACAAGAAAGGATTGTTTGGGAAAGCATTGTACTGATTAAGGTCCTCTAGTTTTATTTTCTTTAATACAAGAATATGAAATTTTCCCCGTTCAAATAGTGGAAAACCTTGATACAAAACATGACTGAACGTAAGTGAAAAGACAAAGAATTGGTAATCGTCTTGAGTTCGGTAATCGCGTAAGTGGTAATTGTCCCCCTTAAGTTTGCTCAATTGTGAAATTAATCCCTTAAGTTTGGAATGTAGCAATTGATCCTATTTTTTTATTGTTTCAATATAAATGTCATAAATTAATTCATTGTATTCTTAGTTCATCATTCATTTACAATAATTTATTCAAATTTTCAACTTTTTAGACAATTCAACAACTTTCGATAATATTTTCCAAATTTATCAATAGTATTACAACTCATGCATATTATAGCTTTTATAAAGTAAAATTCATGCATATTACAAATTGTTTTAATGAATTTGATTTTTATTTTTTGGTGAGATTTCGGTTGAAAAATAAAAAAGAGGGTTAGATTTCGCTTTTGTGTCAACTTAAGGGGGTTAATCACTACAAATCAAAGATAACGGGCAAAATTTCACAGTTGAGAAAACTTATGGGTTCATTTAATACCTTTGTGGTTCCGTAATTCAACATTTTCTTCAACAGCGACGCTGTTGTCAGACATCCTACCATTCTTGGGAGTCCACAACAAAATAGAGTAACAGAACGTATGAACATAAATAGTTTAGAGAGAGTCTGTTATATGCTCTCCTATATTGGCTTGGGAAAAGAGTTTTAAGCAGAAGCCCAAAATAGATCACTTGTTAGCAAAACTTCAAAGCAAGTATGGCCACGTAACCGCTTTTAAAATTCTAATTGTAGAATATCTGGCTATCCGGCATAATCTTATGTGAACGAGGGAAAATAGGAACCATGTGATAAAAAAAAAGGCATTTTCTTGGGTTCTGACTTAGGGGTTAAATTTTTCCGTTTATAAGACGTCACTATTGTAAACACATTCATAGCAGAAATGTAATAGTTTCAATAATATGTTATGTTATTTCTGAATAGGAAGTGATTTCTTTCCATCCTGTTATGGATGATCAAGAGAATTTCAGAGAAAAAGTGGAAGTTGATGTCAAAGTCTCAAAATCAGATTAAGATTTCTCAACTTCCTCTACTCAACTAAATTGAAGTGAATAATTCGAGAATACTAGACAAAGAAATCCCCAGTAACCACAAAGACGAAGTTTACCAGAACCATGACCCATGGCTCAAAATTTTCCTAAACATATACCAAAACAAATGACTCAAAGATATGTTGACCAAAGCGCAAATGTTGCTTATGGTTTAGCTGTTGCATAAAAGATAAATGATACCTAGGAATTGTTATATATGAGGCTATTTTCATTGAAAATTCTTCAAAATTGGTTGCAGTGATGAAAGAAGAAATTGAGAATTTTCAAAAGAAGGAATCTTGTGATGCAGTGAAGGTAGGTTAGGGTAAGAAATTTGTTATTAATTGTCAATAGGTATATAAGAAGAAAAAATTTATCCACGGTGTTGAAAATACAAGATATAAAGCAAGATTTGTTGTACAAGGATTCGATGAATACGCATTGATGATTTCAAGGAGGTAATATCTTCAGTTGTTCATCATAGCTCAATTCTTATATTATTTTCTCTAATTGCTCTTCATGATTTGAGTTCGAGCAGTTAGATGTGAAAACTATATTTTTTTCACGGTAATCTTGAAAAAAAAAATCCACCAATTGGAAGGTTTTATAGTACATGGCAAAGAGGACTATGTTTGTCATATAAAAAAATCTCTGTAGGGTTTAAAACAGCCTCCAAGAAAGTGGTACAATTGGATGGATTCATTCTTGGCTGAACATGGCTACTAAAGATGTAGTTATGATGATTATTTATATTTTCAGAAAACAGCTGACGGGCTAGTCATATACCTGTTAATTTATGTCGATGACATATTAAATGTTGAAAAATATAATACGTTTAGTTAATAAGTTAAAGACGCAATTGAGAACTGAATTATATATGAAAGACTTAGGGTCTAGCAAAGAAGATTATTGGTATTCATATTAACAGGGATTGTTGAGTAGAAAAACTAGTATTATTTGAAAATGATCGACATAATCAATATACAAGAGAGTAAACATGTCAATTACTCCTCTAGGTCTTCATTTTAAATAATCATCTAAATAGAGTCCAGAGGAAAATCAAGACAAAAGATGAAAGCCACGCATATGTTGTTGTGGTTCACAAATTTATGCACTATCACGCAAAGAACATTGGGAAGCTGAAAAATGGATTCTTCATTATCTGAAGGGTTCTTTTGATATTGATTTGGTATTTGATAAGCAAAAAGTTGATCCCATAGGTGTAGTTGGTTATGTTGACGGTGACTACGGTGTCGATTTAGATCAGATAAGGTTAATTTAAGCTTATATATTTAGAATAAGCGACTTTGTTATCAGGTTATATTATTCTATACTTCAAGCCATTACGACATTATCAAAAACTAAAGAACAATAAATTGTTCCACATAAGGTATAAAAGAGGCGATAGGGCTTCGAGGCTTCGTGAGCAAGTTAGGATTAAAACAAAATATTCTTGTAGTATTTTGTGACAATTAAAGAATAATCCACTTGACCAGAAAAGCCAAGCATTACTCAAAATCTAAGTCCATTGATATTAAGCATAATTTTATTTGAGAATTGCTTATGCAAGAAATTTCATTGTCGAAAAGATTCATAAAACTGAGAATCTTGGAGATTTTACCAAACCACTCTCGACAACTCAGTTAGACCATTGTGATGACTTAAGTGATTTTATTCACACTTAACCCAACTTTATTAGCAAAGAGAGCATTGCGGAGAAAATGATTAGTCCAGGTGGAGATTTTTGAAGTTATGTCTTACCATTACTTGCCCACATTAATCAGAAAACTTATAAGTTTATTTCGATATGTGAAACTCACACTGAAGTGAAAACATGTGGTGCAAGTTATGAGAATTAATGACGAAATATGCATACAACGGATGTTAGTGTAAAGCTAATACTGTAACAACCCGAAAAATACCCGATTTTTCTAGTAAAAATATTTACTAACACTTTTCAGTAGAACTTAAGTTTTTAAAATAGGAATTTTTGTTCCAAGTCTTATTTTGAAATTCCGCGTTCGTATTTGGAATTTCTGAGAGATTTCATGAAAAGATTGTTTTTAGTCATCTTTGACTTTTCTTGACTTTTAAGTCGTCTTTGACTTTTCCTTGACTTTTTAAAGTCGTCAGTGACTTTTTCTTGACTTTTAAGTCGTCCTAAACTTTTCTTGACTTTTAAGTCATCTTCGACTTTTCTCGACTTTTCAGTCAACTTTGACTTCCGTTGACTTTTCCCGACTAGTCTCATAAGTATGAAGACCGAAATTTTATTTAAAAAAATAATATTTTTGATTTATTTTTATTTAGATTTATTAAGATTTATCATAATTTAATATAATTATTTTGAATTTTTTCGGAATTTAAAGAATAACGTTTACGGTTTTAACCGAACATCATTTAATTATTCCCGACTCATCGTAAAGCGCGAAACGAAACCGAAACTCGACTTTGGCATGAGTCACGCGCCCAGGTCATCGTTTTCCACTCACATTAGATATTTTAATTCTTTTGATTAAACTAATAATAATATCTAGATATTTATTTACTTTATCGATCAGTTAACGAAAATTACGCAAATCGCTCAAAATCAGACCCGCTTTCTCTCCTATCCTCACGGTTTTTCTTCTCTCTTTGCCCTTGATATTTTCTTTCTTTTCATTACAATAACATAATATCTTGATATTTAATTCAATTAACTTAATATCTAATTAATTACGGTAATATAATTATTATACCGGGTCAATTCCATAACAACAATTTCAAAACCCAACTCCCTATTTTGGCCTATATTTACACGGCACTCATCCACTCATTCCTACTCACAAACAACTTTTCATTTTTCAACAAATCAAATTAAGATCAAAATATCACTTTCTTTAATCATTCTTGAGCGTTCTTCGCGTTCTTCATCCGTTCTTCATCGTTCTTGAGCAAAACCTTCATAAAACCTTCATTTCTTAATTAAATCCGTCCTAACTTATATTTCTAGGACCTCCTCTTCGATCCCCATCTTCAAGTACGTTTTATTTCCAATTCCGACAAAATCGTTTTCAACACTTTAATTATGGAAAATCATATTTTAAGTTCTAATAATGTTTTTCTTGTCATTTCTTATAGGGGAAGATTTTGAAGACGAGTTTGGTGACTCGTATATCTTAGGAGAAGACTAGAAGACGGGTTTCTTAGTTATTAGTTCTTATTATTTTGGTGCTACTTGATTTTAGCTAGCTAAGGTAACGATTCCGAGTTACTCGACGAATAATGTTACATATCTTTAGTTGTTGTTTATGATTTACGGTTTTTGATTAGTCACATGATAAGTAATCCTTTTTATTATGTTGTATGGAATTTTCATGTTGTTTAGTGTTCTTGATGAATTTGGATGATCTATTTATAATCATGATTTAATATGCATGATGGTTGAATTGGATGTTAAAAATGGATGTTGTTAATTAAAATGATGTTAGGAGTAATTTGGGGGGGTGGTTGTGGTGGCCGTGGAAGTGGCCGGGTATGGTGGTTGGTGAACCGGCCGGTTCAGGCTGGTCAGACCGGTTCAGGCCGGTCCAGCCGGTCTGGGTTGGTCCTTGGTGGGTCCGGGTTTTGGTCTTTGGGTTGTGTCGATGGTTGATTGTTTAATTGTTGTTTTGACGAGTCTTAATTATGTTAAAGCATGCGGGAAATATTAGGAAAACGGTTTTAGTAAAGTTGGAAAAATAAACCAAAACAGCCCAAACAGGCCGTGGGGCCCATCCAGGCCCATGTAGGGTCCGGCCCAACTCAGCCCGTGGGTCCCACTTTGGGACTTGTGGCGGTTTTTGAGTTATCGTTATTTTTATCGTGTTTTGTAATATTTAAAAAGTGGGAAATATTAATAAGTAAAATATTTATTTAAAAAGGTTTTTCATAAAATTATTATCTCTCACATGTTAGAAATTATAATACGAGACCGTAGTTTAATTTGGTATCCTTTAAGTCAAGCGGAGGTTTACGTAAGATTTAATAATTCACATGTTAGAAGTTTTAATGAAACAACATGTAATGAATATGTTGATTTTATATTCAAGCCTCGAGGGCTAAGACTCTGTTTCTAGCCGGTTTGACCAAACGGGTTTGGTCAAACTAAGATCTAGTCAGCCCCGGTTGACTGATGACCCGTCGCGGGACTCGGGTCGGGGATTTGTCTTCAGGTAAGGTTGTATTTATTTAATGAATTAGCCTTAGTAGATATGAGGCGATATGATATTTGATTATTATTTATATGCAATTAGTCACATGATAGGATGTTTTTCCCGTGACTGTTTAATTATATGGTTGGTGTTGTGTTGACTAAGTACCCATAGAGAATGATGAGTATATGGCGTCTTGACCATTCTAAGTCTAAATGAGTATCTTGGACCATGACATTGATAGGCCCGTACTATCTTTACCGAGTATATGTTCGCCGCTTGATAGCTTTTGTGTCCCGGGCCTGGGGGGCTTATCCCCAAGTCGGGGCATGGCATCCTAAGAGTTCCGCTTTGGGAAGGGAGCCAGCTTAAGTACTAGCCATCTCTGTTTAGGGGGTCGCCTAGCAGAGTTTCTTGTGTACGGTTCTGTCATGAGACGGGGAATGGAATAGCTGTTGTCGCTAGGTCTGATCAGTCTAGGACTAGGATGTTTTCCTACCTTGTGGTATAGCCTCGAGTTACAGAAGTCTTCTATCGATGGTCCTAAGAACTTATGCCTGTTTGTAGAGGTATTGGTCTTTCATGTTTGTATGATTCTATGAGTTATAGAAGGTGAGATGCAAGCCGGCTAGGATTGATAGAGTTTGGATTAACGGTTGTTAACTGATTCACATGATTACGTGTTGATTAGGGTTTGAGTGTATCAGGGCCATGTTACTTGGTAACCGCTGAGCCAGCATACCAGCTTCCCTACCTCGAGTTATATTTTATTACCGAATTCACATGATAGCTTTCATATGCTAGGTTATATGTTAGTTAAATGTTTCATAACATGAAAAGAATTCAAGATGTGTTAAGGTTTTGTATTTATATATACAATTGCTTTTATGTTTATGTTTCATTAAACTCGACATTTCGTGGCGTGGGAGAACGCGGAGTTAATCCACACTGACTCTGGCTTCCGTGTTTATATTTAATGCGGTCGAACAGGTGGTGACGCATATTTTGGGTACATGGACGAGCTAGCGAGCGAAGTATTTACCTTGGACCTATATTCGGTTCATAGTTTGTATATTATTAGACACTCTTTTATTTCCGTATTTATACGGGAGATATGTCTCCCGTCTTGTATATTTCTTTTGTAGAATATTATTTTCGTTTTGTAATGACCTTTTTATTTTATGACACCTTCGTTTTGTACTATCTTATTTCTTTTATGCATTTAAATAATTTTTTTCTTTCCGCAAATTTGAGGGTGTCACACACGGTGCTAGTGCGTGTCATTTACCGTGAGAGATGTCGTCAACGTATTGTACGTTTGGTTGGATGATTATATGATTGATTATTTGTAATCTTTGGATGACTTGGCTTGGTTTGTTTGTCGAGTCTCAATCTTATCAAACTTATGCCGCTAACGGTGAGATGCAAGCCCTAGTGAGAGTGTATGGTTGCCTAAGAGTGTCATCCCCGAGTCTTTCTATAATATGATGGTTACGACTTTGTACTTCATGTATCGATATGCTTATATATAGAATTGCCTATTTATCCTTCTCGTATTTCACATGTATATCTATATATGCATGCTTCTACTTTTGTATTTCCGTTTATGTACGTTTAATGTGATATGGCTGGGAGAACCCGGAGTTACTCCCCACTGATTGTGGCGTTCATGTTTTTCATGGATGAACAGGTTACTTGATTGGATGGCTTTTTGCTTGTGGTATTTTGGGTTCGGGTGTGAGCTAGCGGGCGTTGGCCTGGATGAATCACCTCTAGACTTTGTTTAGCTAGTTTGCTAATAACTTTGATGTTTGATACATTTTGAGAGACTATGTCTCTTTGTAGTATATTTTATATTTTGGTTTGTAATTATTGACATTCCTCGTACCTTTCTAATTGCATGTGAAAAGATTTAAAAACACCGTATTTTCCGCTATATTAATCACATGCTTGTTATGTTTTATTTCCGAATTCGCGAGGGTTGTCACAGTTGGTATCAGAGCTTTATCGCTCCCGACGCACATACGTGAACCCTAAACTTAAACTACTTGACCTTGAAATAATAAATGAGAGATGGGTAGAAGGTAAGGATTTTACTTTGTAGTCTATTTGTTTATGCTAAGTGTTAGGATTAACTTGTTTTGTTTTTATTTCTTATGAAGATGGTTAGACCTCGAGTAGTAGAGAACGTTATGCTAGAAGCTCTTACGCAAGTGTTGAAGAATCAACAAGATGCGGCTATTGCTCTAGCCAACCAAGTCCCCCCTCGAAGAGAAGATAACCATCAAGGAGGCTACGCTTGGGTAGCTGGTCAAATAGCCAGAAGTAAGATTATACCTTATGGTGGAGAGCCGGACCCTACCGAGCTATCGGAATGGTTGCGAGAAATGGAGAAGCAATTTGATCTAAACCAAGTCCGTGAAGAGGACAAGGTGAGGATCGCAAAGCACTTCCTTGTAAGGGAAGCAGATAATTGGCGGGCGATTACTAGCGCCACCGCTACTCTTGAAGATGATTTCAATTGGGCTTGTTTCAAAGCTCTAGTTGAAGGTTGATTTTATCCCAAGGAGCTAAAGCAACAAAGGCTCAAGGAATTTATTGACTTCAAGCAAGGTAACTTGTCGGCACAAGACTTCACTACGGAGTTCAACAAGCTTGCTCATTTTGCTCCGAGGCTTATCAAAGGTGACGAGGATCGACCTTTCTACTACCGCAACAAGCTTAGAGCTTTACTTCAAAGTAAAGTGAGGAGGAATACTACTTCCTTTCGGGATTTATATGATGATGCTTTATGGGCCGAGAACTCCATGAAGGCCATTAGGGATGAAGCTATGATGATGAATCCCTCTCCTTCTTTCACTCCTAGGCCAAATGTCTATGGGAAGAGACCGTTTACTCCGTCTTCCTCCAACTCTTATGCCAACAAGAGGAGATTCAATCCTCCTTCAAATGCAAATACAAGAGCTCCCGCTCCTTTCATTCCCCGAGCTACTTCTAATGTGGCTCATAGGCCTTATGCTCTCCTCAAGCACAAGGTCGCTTTTGCAACCGATATAGACAACCACAACACCCCGGTGTATCTTGTTCCAACCGACCTTTTATTTGCTTCTTTTGCCAAAAGGGTGGTCACCGTTATGATGATTGTCCCGATCATAAGTTGCCCCCTCCAATTGCCAAACCTAAGGGTTCTATCTTCGTTATGAGCCGAGCCAAAGTCGACGCTCATCCGGAGATAATTACGGGTATGTTCTCAATCTTAGAGCAACCGTGTCTTATTCTTTTTGATACCGGTGCTTCTATGTCCTTTGTGTCTTCGACTTATGCTAATAAATTATCTATCGAGCCTACTTCTAGTGAGGATACTCCTATATCCTTACCATCCAAAGAAATTATCTCTTGTTCTACTCTATATCCTAATGTCCCAATATCTATTGCGGGCTCTATCTTTCCCGCTAATCTCCTTAAGTTTCCTCTAGGAGAGTTCGATATAATTCTAGGTATTAATTGGTTAGCATTGTATCATGCTAGGTTCGAGTGTCGAGATCAAAAGATTTATTCAAAGAGTCCTTTAGGAGTTAGAATAACCTATAAGGGATCTCATCCCCGAAAGGGTGTGTCTTTGATTTCCGCAATCAAATTGGTCAGTATGGTAAGAAAGGGTCACCAAGCATACTTGTGTATTGTGACTTCTTCAACTACCACTTTGCCAAATATTGAAGATGTGCCTATAGTTCGTGAGTTTGTTGATGTATTCCCTGAAGACTTGCCCGGGATTCCTCTCGAGCATGATGTTGAGTTTTCTATTGATCTTGTACCTGGTTCCGGATCTATAGCCAAAGCTCATTACCGTATGGCTCCGACCGAGTTGAAAGAGTTAAGGAAGCAGCTTGATGATATTATTGAGAAAGGTTTCATTCGACCAAGTGCCTCGCCTTGGGGTGCTCCCATTCTTTTTGTGAAAAAGAAAGATGGTTCTATGAGCCTTTGTATTGATTACCGTGAGTTGAACCGGATTACAATCAAGAATAGGTATCCTTTGCCAAGAATTGAAGATTTGTTTGATCAACTAAAAGGTGCTTCTACTTTTTTCAAGATTGATTTGAGATCCGGTTATCACCAAATTCCCGTTCGTGATGCCGATATTCCAAAGACCGCTTTTAGTACAAGGTATGGTCATTATGAGTTCAAGGTGATGCCATTTGGATTGACAAATGCTCCCGCAATTTTTATGGACCAAATGAATCGCACTTTTAGTGAGTACCTTGATAAGTGTGTGGTGGTGTTCATTGACGACATCCTTATTTTCTCCAAGACCGAAGAAGAGCATGCTATTCACCTAAGGAATATTTTGGGTGTTCTTCGTCGTCAGAAGTGGTTTGCCAAATTCTTCAACTGTGAATTTTGGTTACCTAAGGTGTCCTTTCTTGGGCATGTAATTTCTAAAGAAGGTGTAATGGTGGATCCTTCTAAAATTGAAGCTGTGGTGGATTGGAAGAGTCCGACCGATGTTAGAGAAATCTGAAGTTTTCTTGGTTTAGCTGGTTCTTACCGTAGATTTGTCAAAGATTTCTCCAAGCTTGCTAGACCAATGACCCAATTGTTGAAGAAGGAAACCAAGTTCTTATGGAATGAAGCTTGTGAAGCCGCTTTTCAAGAGTTACAGAAAAGGTTGACTACCGCTCTGGTGTTGACTTTGCCTGAAGATGGTGTAGACTTTGATGTCTATTGTGATGCTTCCAAGATGGGATTGGGTTGTGTACTTATGCGAAGTAGGAAAGTGGTGGCTTATGCTTCGAGACAGTTGAGAGTTCATGAAGTGAACTATCCTACTCACGATTTGGAATTAGCCGCCGTTGTTCATGCCTTGAAAGTGTGGCGACACTATCTTATTGGTGTTCATTGTCGTATATTCACCGATCACAAGAGTTTGAAGTACATATTTACTCAAAAAGAGTTGAATATGAGACAAAGGAGATGGATGGAATTGGTGAATGATTATGATTTTGAGTTGTTGTATCATGAAGATGAGGCTAATGTTATTGCCGATGATCTTAGTAGGAAATCTTCTCATTCCTTGAATGCTATGTCGGTATTGCCCGTTGATCTTTGTTTTGAGTTTCGAAAGTTGAAGTTGGAATTCGTGGAACTTGGATTTGATTATGTTGGTGCTATGACTGCCGAACCTGTTTTCCTCCGTGAGATCCGCGAAAGCCAAGTTGATGATCTTACCTACAAGTCTATTCAAGCCAAACTTCTAGAAGGAAAAGCTAAAGATTTCAAGTTTGATGATAAAGGTGTTCTTCGATTCCATGGCCGTTTGTTTGTGCCTAATGCTCTTAATTTGAGAAAGCAAGTTCTTGATGAAGCTCACATTTCCCCTTATTCTATTCACCCCGGAGGTGATAAGATGTATAAAGATTTGAAGCTACAATTTTGGTGGCCGAATTTGAAAGGCGATGTTGTGTCTTATGTTGGAAGATGTCTTACTTGCCACCAAGTGAAAATCGAACACAAGAGGCCCGGTGGATTGTTACAACCTTTGGATATTCCACTATGGAAGTGGGAATCTATTTCTATGGATTTTTTTATGGCTTTGCCAAGGACCGTTGGAAGTAACGATGTCGTTTGGGTTGTTGTTGATCGTTTGACCAAGTGTGCTAGATTCATTCTGATCAAAGAGACTTGGAGTTTAGATCGACTAGCAAAAGCCTATGTTGATGAGATTGTTAGATACCATGGTGTTCCCAAGGAGATTATCTCCGACCGAGATCCGAGGTTTTGTTTGAGATTTTGGAAGGCTTTACAAGAAGCCATGGGTAGTAAATTGTTGATGAGTACCGCATTTCATGCCGCTACCGATGGTCAGACCGAGAGGACTATTCAGACTTTAGAAGACTTGATTAGGGCTTGTGCACTCGACTTCCAATCTAGTTGGGAAAAGAGTCTACCGTTGGTGGAGTTTTCTTACAACAATAGTTATCATGCCTCGATCAAGATGGCTCCTTATGAAGCTCTTTATGGAAGAAAATGCCGAAGTCCTATATGTTGGAATCAATTGAGTGATGTTCGTGAGTTAGGTCCTGATGTCCTTGTTGAAACCATTGATCATGTGAAGGTCATTCGTGATAGAATGAAAGCCGCTCAAGACCGTCAAAAGTCTTATGCCGATGTCCAAAGAAGACCGTTAGAATTTGAAGTTGGTGATAAAGTATTCTTGAAAGTATCTCCAATGAAAGGTGTTAAAAGGTTTGGTGTTAAGGGTAAATAGAGCCCGAAATACATTGGACCCTTTGATATTGTGAAAAGGATTGGTGCCGTTGCTTACAAGTTGGACGTGCCCCCGAATTTGGCTAAGGTTCATGATGTATTCCATGTTTCTCAATTGAGAAAGTACGTTAGTGATCCAAGCCATGTCTTTCAAGCGGAAATGCCCGAGCTTGAACCGAATTTGTCCTTTGAAGAGAAGCCGATCCGCATCCTAGATCGCAAGGATAAGAAGTTGAGAAGTAAAGTGGTGCCTTTAGTGAAAATCTTGTGGAGATGTGCTAATGTTGAAGAAGAGACGTGGGAAATGGAAGCTTCTATGCGTATTACATATCCAAGTTTATTCGATTAAGGTATCTTTCTTTCGCTCAAGTTTCGAGGGCGAAACTTTTTAAAAGGTGGGGTGATTGTAACACCCACAAATGTACCCTATTTTTATAGTAAAAATATTATACGGATACGTTTCAGCGAAATTTAGTTTTAGTTTAGAATTAAATTTCCCGTGTCTAATTTAGAATTTCCGAGTTCTTATTTGGACTTTACGCGAGATTCCGAGTAAGTTACGTCTTAAGACATATTTGGGCTTTTTCTCATGTTTTCCACTTACTCCTTCATATACTCCCTCATAACCCTAACTCCCTCACATTCAACACCTTCTTCTTTCTCACCAAGTAAACCCCAAAAACCCTAGCCTCCATATTTGATCAAGCTTTAAATCATCGCTACTCTTTCGTTACTCGTTTAATTTCACTCAAGTTCGTCTTATTCTTTCCCTCTCATCTTCCTCTATCCGTATTGGTAATAAAACTACCGTCTTTCTCGCTTTTCAATTTCTCCGTCTTTCTAAAAGGTGAATTATATTCATCTTTTATTATCTAATTGTAGGTGGTGACCTCCAAGACCCCGACAAAGACTATTTCTTGATAGAAGAGGAGATCGACGCGGATTGAAGACGCGAAAAAGTAAAGGTGAAGGGTTACTCGATATCATTTACGTGTTTTAATGTGTTTTCTATGTTAGAAATCGTATTTAGAATAAGTTACTAATCATAGGAATTGTGTTGTTGATGATGGTTGTTGTTAGTTGATAATTGATATGAGAATTGTTGGTTTGTGATGATAAATGATGATTGTTGTATGTTGAACCATAGTGAAAATTGGGATTTTCGTGTTTAAAGGAATGCGTGCCTAAGACAGGACGCTGGCAGCGTCGTCTGGCGCTGGCAGCGTGTCTTGCTGCCAGTTTTCCCAAAGTTGAACCTTTGAATTCTAGTTTTCGCCTTGACTTTCCTCGCCCTATTGGACTTAGTCTTCTTGCATTGATGATTTGTTTGTAGCCCACTTTAATTGTCGGGTTTGGGTCTCGGGTCTCGGGTTTGACTTTGACTTTTGTTGACTTCCAGGTTTAGACTAGGACCGGGTATTTATATCGTCGTCCTACCAGGAGCAAATTAGTCTACATATACGAAATGTAGCATCGTGTATGCGTTCAGGGAAATGTTGTATCCTGTGGATGCCTTTTAATCATACTTGCATGTACACGGTGCTAGTGCGTGTCATTTACCGTGAGAGATGTCGTCAACGTATTGTACGTTTGGTTGGATGATTATATGATTGATTATTTGTAATCTTTGGATGACTTGGCATGGTTTGTTTGTCGAGTCTTAATCTTATCAAACTTATGCCGCTAACGGTGAGATGCAAGCCCTAGTGAGAGTGTATGGTTGCCTAAGAGTGTCATCCCCGAGTCTTTCTATAATATGATGGTTACGACTTTGTACTTCATGTATCGATATGCTTATATATTGAATTGCCTATTTATCCTTCTCGTATTTCACATGTATATCTATATATGCATGCTCATCTTTTTGTATTTCCGTTTATGTACGTTTAATGTGATATGGCTGGGAGAACCCGGAGTTACTCCCCACTGATTGTGGCGTTTATGTTTTTCATGGATGAACAGGTTGCTTGATTGGATGACTTTTTGCTTGTGGTATTTTGGGTTCGGGTGTGAGCTAGCGGGCGTTGGCCTGGATGAATCACCTCTAGGCGTTGTTTAGCTAGTTTGGTAATAACTTTGATGTTTGATACATTTTGAGAGACTACGTCTTATTGTAGTATATTTTATATTTTGGTTTTTAATTATTGACATTCTTCGTACCTTTCTAATTGCATGTGAAAAGTTTTAAAAACACCGTATTTTCCGCTATATTAATCACATGCTTGTTATGTTTTTTTTCCGCATTCACGAGGGTTGTCACATGTGAAGGTAGTCTTTTCCTGATCGCCAGGATGAATGGTGATCTGAAAGAATCCCTAGTAGCCGTCTACATAGCAAAAATAGTTATGACACGCTAGACGCTCTTAACATTTGGTCAATATAGGGAAGAGGGAAGTGGTCTTTCCTTGTAGCTACATTAAGCTTCCTATAAGCAATACACATCCTCCACCCTGTCACTAGTCTAGTAGATATGAGCTCGTTTTTCTCATTAGTGACGACCGTAGTCCCTCCCTTCTTAGGGACTACTTGAACAAGACTGACCCACTTTGAGTTAGAAATAGAGTATATGATCCCTGCATCTAACAGTTTTTGCTCCTCTTTTCTAACTACCTCTTTCATAGTAGGGTTCAAACCACGATGACCCTGCCTACAAGGTTTATGGTCTTCTTCTAAGTGGATACGGTGCATACAAAATTGAGGACTAATACCTTATAAATCATCAATATTATAACCTATAGGCTTCTTGTGTCTTTTTAAAACTACCAACAAATCAGTAAGTTGGCTTTCAGATAGGTTAGCACTGACAATTACAGAATTTATCTCGTGGGAATCAAGAAAAACATACTTAAGATGAGAGGGGAGGGGTTTAAGCTAAGGTTTCTTTACCTCGGTAACCTTAGGTGTAACACCCGCAAATGTACCCTATTTGCAATTTAAAAATATTATACAGATACTTTTCAGCGTAATTTTAGATTTAGTCTAGAACTTAATTTCCCTTGTCTAATTTAGCAAATCCGAGTTCGTATTCGGTCTTTACTCGAAATTCCGTGTGAGTTACGCCTTAAGCCGCTTTTGGGCTTTTTCCATATTTTTCACTCACCTTATAACTCCCTTTAAACCCTAACTCCATCATTCTTTTTCCACTTACTCCTTCTTCCTCAACAAGTAACCAAAACCCTAACCACCATTTTCAATCAAACTCAAGCTCCTCACTACTCCTTCATTACTCACCCAAATCATCTAATTTTCGTCATAATCTTTCCCTCTTATCGTCCTCTATCTTATTCGGTAAAAACATTACCGTCTTTCTCATTTTTCAATTTATCCGTCTTTCTCAAAGGTGAATTATATTCATCTTATGTTGTCTAATTGTAGGTGGAGACCTTCAAGACCTCGACAAAGATTACTACCTAGTAGAGGAGGACCTAGACGAAGATTGAAGACGCGAAAAGATAACGGTGAAGGGTTACTTGATATCAATACGTGTTTTATATGCTTTAGTTGATGTTTACTAAATGTCTAGTGACATTTATTAGATACGTAATAGCTTGATGTTAGTAAATGTGTTGGAATTGGATGTGTAGTTATGGAAATTGTGTTAGTTGATGATAGTTGATGTTTGTTGATGTTTGTTGATGATTATTGGGTTAAAGATGTGATTTTCATGCATGTGTGGTCCCAGCCGGCCGACCGGCTGCCGGTCAGCTGACCGGCTGGGACGGTGGCTTACATTTTTGACGTAATTTAGTGTTATGTAGGTCTCAGCCGGCCAACCGGCTGAGACACCCCCCATTCCTTCCTCTTATTTTCCAATAGTATATGGTCCAGCCGAGTAGCCGGCAGCCGGTCCACTTGACCGGCTGGATCACTCTGTATTTTCAATAGTTTTCAAATGTTACTAAAGTGCCTGCCGGGTAGCCGGCCGCCGGTCACCTTGACCGGCTGGCACATGTTGTATTCTTCTTCTACTTCTTTTCTTATACTCTCATTTATAATAATTTGTATGGTTCGTTTATCGTATAAATTTACGTAATAGCATTAAATATTCTTTTTTAGAATATATGATATTCCATTCGCTTATATCACATGTTTTATGACGGTTTTTGATATGTCTCCCTTTTGTGTCGGTTTTACATATGTTATGATTTGAGCACTATTTGTTAAGTGCTATGAACTCTCATTCCCCGGCTATACCTCCTCGCTCGTTAGAATAGAATGTAGGAACGAGGAGATGTATCCCAAATGCTTGAATGCATGTTTTAGAGGAAATATGACGACGTTGGGAGGCGAACGCTATGCGTTGATCGACCTGGCCGTCAAATGTCGTATCTTTGCGAGGTGGTGTCATTGCATGTAGCGTACCGCTTGTTTATGATGCTTGTGCTCTTTGCGCTTCTTTCGTGAAGGGAATTTGGGGTACTCGGCTTCTGTGTTTGACACGAGTCTTGGATGCGAAATGTTTATCGCATGTCGAATCGGAACATGTTTATTCCGAGAGTCTGGCCAGGTTTAGACTAGGACTGTATTATTATCGTCGTACTACCGGGAGGAAAGGAGTCTACATATACGAAATTTTAATCGTGTATGCGTTCCCGTGGATGCGAATTGATCATACATGGTATATACATGGTGCTAGTGCATGTCATTAACCTTGAGAGATGTTGTCACCGTATTTGTACGTATGGATGGATGGTTATATGTTGATTATTTGTGACCGCTGGATGACTTGGCGTGGTTTATATGTCGAGTCTCTATCTTATCAAGTATATGCCGCTAACGGTGAGATGCAAGCCCTAGTGAGTATATAGTTGCCTGAGGGTGTCTTCCCCTTAGTATGTCTATAACACTACAAAATAAAGTTCGAGTTGCGACGGATTATTCCGTCGCTAGATAGAGAATTTCCGTCGCTAAAGACTGATTTGCGACGGATTTGCGACGGATAGTGTCCGTCGCTTATTTTCGTCGCAAAGAGTAGTAATTGCGACGGATTATTCCGTCGCACATATTTGCGACGGATAGTCAAGCCTTTGCGACGGAGTAGCCGTCGCAAAAGTTGACTGACTTGAGTTGGGGTCAAACAGAAAGTCAACTGTTGCGACGGAAATTCCGTCGCAAGTGTTAACATTCCGTCGCAAAAGTTGACTGAATGTTTGACAAGTCAAACATAAAATCAACGTTTGCGACGGAATTTCCGTCGCAAAAGGTTGACTTTCCGTCGCAAGTATTGACTTCGTGTTTGACTTGGCTGTAAGTCAGTCAATGTTTG
>JAIUZE010046822.1:0-38366 GCA_022085475.1 Heliosperma pusillum | reverse complement strand
AATTAATCGTTAAACTACTAAATTAGTTGAGGTTTTGAGATAGAGGTAATTAGTTAATTATATTTACAAGGAGTTGTAAAATAAATTAACTAAGCATTGTGGGACCCATTATATATTGATATAATGGAAAAATATTACTTAAAATGTTAAGTACATATTATTTATTTAATTGAGTCATATAATTGTTATATGATCAAATTAACACGTAATTATACAAGATAATTAACCATATGATCAATAAGTATTTGTGAGACAAATATCAAAAATCAAAATGGACCAAACTAGGCCATAATGGCCGGTTAGATTGTAGTTACATGGTGATGATTGTTGTTCTTGTTTTTACTCTTTAGTTACTAATTGAAAGTGACATAACAAGTAGAATATAATCATCACATATACTACAACACTCCACTCAAATGCATGTGATCAAATTGAACAAAATAAGAGTCCTTTTGGACTAATATGGACCGGCCAAAATGGCCTTATAATGAGCAATTGTTGTTCATTTTTCACCACTTCATTTTGTGCAATTGTTATACTTCTTTCTAAAATTCTTCCTCTCACTAAAAAACTCTCAAATACTAATATTTACTAAGTATTACTAGTGTAGTAATATAGTCATAATATTAGTAGTATAATATCTATCTTATTATCTAGTTAATAATAAGGGTAGATTATTTGGATTTATCTTGGTGCAACTTAGAGGAGATCTTCTACTTTGGAGATTGTTTGTGTTCATCCATATTTGTAGCTCAAGAACAACAAGAAGGAGTTCTTGTTGTGCCCTTATATTTTCCATATTAATGTGAGGAAATTTCTTCCTTTATATAAATGTCTTTATATTTGCATGCATGTTACATAGATCATTAAATACTAAATTAACAAGTAATTTAGCAACTAATTAGAAGAGTCTAATTAAGTTCTATGGACTTTCATGTGGTATCAGAGCTAGCTTGTAGCATGCATGTTCATTTTGGACATTTTTATTAAAGTTATAAGATAACTAATAAGTCAAAGATTTTGAGTTAAAATACGATTCTGACGAAATATTTTGGTGCATGTATACCTACTGACCTCAAAATGTTTGTGGTCAAATTTTGTGATTTTAGGGATTAATTTGCTATTTATTTTGATTTTTGGCGTTTAATCCGAGTTAACATGCATTTTATGAGTTAAAAGTTAACTACAAATAGTTGCATGTTGATTCTGGCCATGAAATTTTAAGATGATCTCACATGCATGTCTTACATATTGTATGTAAAATTTCGTGACTTTTACCTATGTATTGCATGTTTATTGATTTTTATACGATAAAAGTTGATAATATGAGATTATAAAGTTCATAAAATTGAAACGTCCATTTTATGGTCTTGAAGTTTTTTTGTACATTTCACATTCTATGTTGATACTCCTGGTGAAATTTCATAATTTATTTCACTGTTTTACTATATCTAATGTTTTTATTTGATAAAACCATTAAATACAAAGCTATTTGTTCATAAAATTAATTTAAATTTTTTGAGCAAATGTTTTTTATTTTTATAGTTCCTGGAGTTGTTCCAGAATGTAAAAAGTTTTTGGTTTCAAATTTTATGATGTTTATATTTTATTTTGGTTTTATTTCATAATTGTTATGATTAAACCGTAATATTTAGCAAATGAAATCAAATCGATCTAATTAATGACCAACAAAATTAGTAGTGACTAATTTTGAGTTCTAAATCAGTTTAGTTAATTATTTTGAATTTAAATGAGATTTAAAAGTTGATAGTGATTTTTAATGGTTAAAAATCAATAAATCCCGAAAAAATCAAGCTACAATGAGCATGAATTGAACTTAGGACGATTTTGGCATGAATTTTGCAGCAATTTATTTTATTTATGTTTGAATGAATGAATGTCATTTATTTAATAATTTGTGCAAAGTTTGTACCTAGTATGACCAAGTTATTTTTATCGTTATTACCCGTAATGTAAGGGAATAACGGTTTGGTTGTAATTTTATTGCGATCTCGTATCGCCGGTTTGTATAATTTTAATTATTTCATTTCATAGAATAAATGTATAATAGAAATTTGTATATTTGTATATTTGTAATTATTTTTATGAAGACCGGTGACTCCCTCAAGACAGTGCCATTTTGGAAGGTGTTCCAAGTGAAGAGGCAAGGGACCAAGGAGTTGGTTTCCGAATTTGTAACTATCTAGTTAATTTTGATTAGCTAGGTGGCCATACTAGGATTTTATTGTTTCTTGATTGCTTGCTTTATTTTCGCTCATGCCAAAATCGTCACACATGCAATTTTATTTCTCGATTGTCAATTCAAAGTTATTCAAAATTCACCGACTTAGTTCGCTTATAGGGAATTAATAACAAAATTGACAAGATCTCTCACATATTTAAAAAATTGAGATTTAGCCTTACCAATTAGTAACACCTATGAACCCCGTGTTCATTAGGGCTACCACGCTCGGGGGTCCCTTTTTACCTCGGGTAAGTAGGGTGATGCGATCACAAGCCAAAATTGGATTGGACTCAACGAGATAAGCGTTATCTTGGGACTAGGGGATGGATTTAGTTGAAATCCGTCAACCAAGAGTTCTAAGGGTAGAATTAGTCAAGTATTGACTTACCATTTCTAGATAAAGGTAGCATGCGATGACTATTTTTGTCTAAAGATGGGTCTTGGAATCACTTATATAATTTCGTGAGGGGTCATTATATGAGTGACTTGTTTAAAATTGTTTTACAAGTAAATTATATTTAAACAATGAATGTTTATTTTCCGTTGAGATTTATTTTATTCGCGAAATGACAAATATTTTATCCTTCTACGAACTTGTAAATCCTTTCAATCGTGGAAAGGAGTTTCCATTATTTTATACGGTAGCATTTTAATTGCGATCTCCGTTTAAACCAACGTAGCTAAAGACAAAATGAATTTTATCTTTTGATCCTCATATTCACCATTGCAAATGTCTCTTATGAAGAGTAAATGAATAAGCCACACTTAGTCAAAAACGTTTTGATTTTTAGTGACGTCTTCTCATAACAATGGTACATCAAATTTTTGCTCCAAAGAAAATATTTGTATTTTGGTATGTCGTCATTATGCTCCTTATCAAGGCTTACCTCAAAGGAGGCCAAATCAGTTGGGACGACTAGGTTAATCGATTTATTTAAAATCGTGAATAACCAAATACCGTAGTCACTTCATGAAAGGTTTATCCTTTTTAAGGTAAAACCATGAATGAAATGAAGAATAGTCTTCACAATAATTCTAATATACTTATCTAAGTAGATATTCATGAAAGTGAGTGGGAGCACTATGGATGATGTTTATATTCTTAATTGTTAAGACGAGGTTCAAGAGTAGGTTGGCACGAGTTTGGCACAAGGCAAGGGAAAATGGCAAGCAAGACTATTTTGAATAGTAAAATCAAAAGCCAAGAAAGGTGTCGAACCCAATTTTTTGACGATTCTATTTTACAGTGTAGGACACAAGAAAAGAATCTGCCCCAAGTTTTTCTAAAGAGTTAGAAATTGGGTGTACTATTTTCACCCATAATATCTATATGATCGACATTTATTTTGCTAAATGCAATTTTTGGGTATTAGATACCTATTATGGTTTTCATCAATGTATTCAATGCATATAATAATGATTCGTACGACGACTAACCATGATTAAATGTCGACCTACAAGGGAAATATAACTATTGTAGTTTTATTTCTATAGAGACATATAAGAGTTATAATGTGATCAATCTAGTTTCAGATTTAGAGGTATACTTTAATAAACGTTATTATATTTATGACCTCTAAATAAAGAATATAGTATCCACCTTAGTGTACGACACAAGTGTTTCACTTTTGTGAATAGAACAAGCGTTGTATCTTTTTATGCCTATACTTGGTTAATGGTTATCCCATACCAATCAAAGGTAATTATATTCTTGACCTAAACTAGTAATTACTTGTCAGATAGATTGTAAAAGGCTCAAAATTGGTGACCCTAATCTAATCTTAATTCTAGATTGTGTAGCACATTAAGAGGCTAGTATTGACAACTATCCCTAAACCATCTGATTTTGAATCTTACGGTGCGTGCGAATCTTGTATTCAACGCAAGATGATTCGTGCCCTTTTGTTAAAAAGGAAATCGAACTAGTAAGTTATTGGCCCCATTACGTAAGAATATGTGTAGTCCAATAACAAACACAACCAGAGCTGGTTATGACTATTTCACTTTATTTACCAACGATTTAAGTAGATATTATATTTGATTCTACTTAATGAGGTGCTATGGGAAATATTTGAAAAGTTCAAAGAGCTTCAATGTGAATTAGTTAATCACCAAGAGTATTAGACTAGGACTTACGAGCAAATCGTAACTATAAATATCTAAGTATTGACTTTGATTTTCACCAAAAGTATTGTGAAATAGTTTCACGAGTTAACTTCCCTAAACACACATTATGAGATAAGGTGTTGTTGCATAGAGATACAGAACCTTATACGATATGGTTTTGTCTTTGTCAAGTCAAAATGAGCCATTTGACTAACCTTGGGATCTTAATATTTTTGTCTGCTATTTCTTTTCCCACCATATTAAAACACATTTAAAAACAGTCTGATTTCATTCCATATACGATATGGGTAGGTAGCGTACCTAATTTATAAGTTATTTGAATGAAACAAGTGCTCAATAATCCCACATTGACCACGAGAACAAAGCGTTTGTGACTCGTGATACTGTCTTTCAATAAAAATACGATTATTTATTGATAAGACAGAGTGGGAGAAAATGTTTCAAGAGCCACAAACTGAGCATATGGTCCGGAAAACGTTTTCCTCATTGCTTGTTCAGTAGTTGTTTCTTCGGAACCTAGGAGGTCAGGTGGAATTTTATCAGTCCTTAATAAGGATGAAATATGTGACTTATAAAAGACTGTTTTTAGTCCCAACTTCTTGCTATGGCTTAGAGTATAGCAAGAAGTTGGGACTAAAAACAGTCTTTTATAAGTCACATATTTCATCACTATTAAGGAGTGATAAAATTCCACCTGACCTCCCAGGTTCCGAAGAAACAACTACTGAACAAGCAATGAGGAAAACTTTTTCCGGACCATATGCTCAGTTTGTGGCTCTTGAAACATTTTACTAAGCCATGTGATTTGTAATGATGGACTCCATGCATAATGGTCAGGTATGTGACCTGGTAAATTTTACTTGAAGAAGTACGACCTCTTCAATGTAAATTGATTTTTAAGATCGAAATTTGCATGGATGAACATTAAACTGTTTTCAAAGATAACTTGGTAGGCAAAGAGTTTTGCACCAACCTTATTTCTTTGATCCATTCGAATATACTTAGCGATTACAGCATATCATAATAGTATGATGTCAAATGGACCTCAAGAACCACCTTCTCGAATACGATTCTAGAAGAGGTAGTATATTTTATATTCACCTGTGGGTTCGTAGATCCTAATTATCCTAAGTTAATTTGCAAGCTTAAGAGTATGTCTTAAGTAAGCACAAAAGAGTTGGAATTAGTGTGTCAATCATGTCGCAAAATATTTCTCGATATCTCGAGGAATTATGTTTATACATGAAGTTTAGTGGCAGTAGTCTGGACTTATGCCTGTTAAATCTTCAAGTTTGTAACCTATTGCCTTTTTATGTTTTTTCAAGACAGTCAATAGTGAGGTTAACTGATTTTCATCTAGGACAGCACTCACTATGACCGGGCAATACTCAGATTCATCTAAAAAAGCATATTTTAGATTTGAGGGAAGAGGTTTAAGTTCAGGTTTATGTACTTCTGCCTTGGCAGGAGTATCAATTACGCTTATGAACTCTTTAACTTCTTCAGACGATATCTCTTTTCCGGTCAGGTCCTTTTCCAACTCACTGATCTCGAAATTGTCATTCTCAGAGATATCCTCCAACAATAAGATTGCTTCTAAAGGATCCTCAATTATTGATGGATACAGAGATTCATCAATAACTGAGTCGACAATATCAATGAAACAGCAAGGCTCTTCTAGCATGGGGCTTTTCATTGCACTGTTTAAATGATAGGTGACTTTATCATCACCTACTTCTAGTGTCAGTTTTCCATTTTAAACATCGATTACTGCTCCGGCAGTGTGTAAAAATGGCCTTCCTAAAATAATAGGGATTTAAGAATCTTGAGCCATATCTAGCACGATGAAATCGACGGGAATCAAAAACCTTTCTACTTTGACAGGCACATCTTCTAAACCTCCCATAGGTTGTTTTAAAGAACGGTCTGCCATTTGCAGAGTGATACTGGTGCATTTGAGAATTCCCATATTCAACTTTTCGCATATGGAATAGGGCATGACGCTTACACTAGCACCTAGATCGCAAAGAGCTTTATCGATTGTGTAGGTGCCTATACTGCAAGGTGTAGAGAAACTACCAGGATCCTTTAACTTAGGAGGGGACTTATTTTGCAACAAAGCACTGCACTCAGCTGTGAATGCTATGATTTCAACATCATCTAAAGTCCTCTTCTTAGTTAAGATATCCTTCATGAATTTTGTGTAAGAAGGGATTTGAGTGATCAATTCAGTGAAGGGAACCGTTACTTGGAGGTTTTTGACTACTTCCATGAATTTGCCAAACTGGGTTTCCTTATGATTTCTCCTCAAGCGTTGGGGAAATGGAACTTGGATTTTGATGGGTTCCTTTTCAGGTTCATCCTTCTTTTCAGGTTTGTTTTCCGCTTCCTTAGCGGTGGATGGTTGGGAATCTTTTTGGCTCTCTACTGGTGTTGGCTCAACTATTGTTTCCTTTGGTTGCTGAGGCTCCTTATAAGTGGTACCACTCCTAAAGGTGATAGCATTAGCGGTGTCCCTCGGTTGCTCACCATGAGGTGGGAGTTGGCCTTGTCTTCTTTGGGTGTTAGTGGCAGCCAATTGGGCCATTTGAGTTTCAAGCATCTTGATGGCAGCACTGTGAGCTTGATCACTCTTTTGAAGTTGAGCAAACATTGAATCTTGTTTTTGAACAACTTGGAGAAGCATGGATTCAATTTTGCTCAAGCTTGAATCATTGGGTTGGCTTTGATTTTGGGGTGGTTGGTGTTGAGGTTGGTAAGGTTGATTGAAGTTAGGTTGAAATGGAGGTCTCTGGTTTTGAAAACCAGGTGGATTATAGGGCTTCTGTTGATGTGGTATGAATGGTTGTTGAATCTGATGGTGGGGATTCTGAATGTTGGTGCTTTTGTAGGACAAAAAAAGGATGGTTCTTCGTGTGCTCATTATAGAAGTTTGAGAAAGCATTGCCCTGCCTATATGCTTGATAGGCATTGACTTGCTCTAACGAACTCCTACATTCTTGAAAACTGTGTCCTCCAACCCCACATGTCCCACATACCACTACGTGGTTAGTGACGTTGACATGTTCCTTGGATTGGGAAGAGCTTCCTACTTGTTGCTGCAGAAGGGCTAATTGGGCATGTTGGAGTGCTACTTTGCTAGAATCTTCCTGCTTGGTTTTGAACGACATAGCACGTGAGTTGCTATACTGAGAGTCGTGAATTGCCATTGACTCGATAGTTGCACTAGCTATTTCTACATCGATCAGATCGAAACGACCATTGTTAGCGGAGTCGAGGATACGACGCGATTTGCCACAACACCCGTTGTAAAAGGTGATAGCTAAGAACCATGAATCAAGGCCATGATGAGGGCATTCTCTTTGTAATTCTTTGTACCTTTCCCATGCCCCATAAAGGCTTTGGTCGCCTCTCTGACGGAATCCAGTGATTTAACTCCGTAAGAGTGCGATTCGTTCTGGTGGGAAGTACTTTTGATAGAAAGCAAGAGCTAGACCATCCCAGTCGGCTATTCCTAAGGCAACTCGGTCAAGGCTATTGATCAAAAGTTTAGCCTTTCCTGTTAATGAGAAGGGAAAGATTATTTCCCTAATATGCTCTTGGGATACTCCAGTTTGTCTAATTGTGGAGCAATAGTCGCAGAAGTTTTGAATATGAGGGTTGGGATCTTCTGTGGTATTGCCACCAAATTGACTTCTTTCTATTAAATTGATGAAGGCAGGTTTGATTATGGAAATCGTCCGTACTTGATATGTTATCGATTATATGCATGCAATGCAACATCTAACATTTTAATCTTAATATGTGAATTAGACTCTGTCGGTGAACATGTAATCAGCACTCAATTATGTCGAAATTGGGAAATTAGAATTTTTAACATATGAGAGAGAAGCAAAATCCTACGGTTACAATGATTAAATAAGGGTACCACGGATTACGGTTTCCACGTCAGAAATATATTCAAAACAGATATTTGAAGAAAAGAAAAGACTTGAAAACTAAAACGAAAATTAGGAGCGATATTACGACTAATAGTTAATTAATTACGTACTTAAAGCTACGTCAAAGCGAGAACAGAAGTTCAGGAACAAAAGTCAACCTTGAACAGGAGCAGCAATAGCTGCGTCCTCTGGAAGATATGCAGGGCTTATTGCGTCTGTTCTTGAGCTGAATTTTGACTAGGAAGTCAGAATCGCGGGTAATTAACATTCCTTTGTATATTTACGATTGGTTATTGAATTATAACTCGAATATAAGTTGTTTAACATATTAATTACACTTCAATTTGTATCAATAATGAATCCCGAGACTTGATATAAATAAAGAAAATAATAAAATAACAAAATCGCAGGAACCAGAGGAAGAAGAAGAAAAGAAGGAGCAGGGCAGCCTCTAGAAGAGGCGACGTAGGCGCTGCGATCCTTCGAGGAGGTGCATCTGCTACTGCGTTTCTTCTCGACGTCTTATGACTGCTAAAAAAAATGTTTTGTAAAAAAATGATTTGTTTTTAAATCGGTCTTGAACTTACTTTCGACGTGAATCTTACATTAATTGAACAGAAAAAATAAAAACAAATAAAAGATGGGATTTACACCCTCATACTTACATGTTTGACGAAACGAGATTAAGTAAGTTAACCTTTAGTGATTGCTCGACTTGAATGTATGTAGAAAGAGTCCTCGTTAGAATATCAAAATTGATTAGATTGATTGAATTAATTGTGTAGTGGTCCATGGGTCGGTCATGCAACGTGACAGGTACTCAGAAAGATCTGAGCTTACGTGGTCAATTGATCAAGGACGTAAATGTCAAAAGGTTAGAGCAAAGTCTAGAATGCAAAGAGAGAAGAGAAGGTCGGAACACTCGCGTGCCAAAAAAGTGAGATCGTAGCTCTTCTTTTATAGTAGAAAATGTGAAGAGTTTCGGAATAACTCAAACTTTGGAAAGAGCAGGCTGGAGAAGGGGCGCATCAAGAGCTGTGATCCTTCAAAGGGACGCAGCAGCTGCTGCGTTATTTCCCCAGAAGTTTCCTTCTACGGAAGAAAGATATCCACGTTTTTAATACGGAATTGTAGTAGATTTATACTTCTCTTTTTAAAAAGATACGAGATATATTTTATCAAAAATATAGAATTTGAAGATTTAATAAAATATCCAGAATATTCTAGAGCGTTCCCACTTGGGATTTTAAAACGGTTTTTAGAAAATGAAGCGGTTTTTGACCCGGACTCCAAATGAAATCTAATGACTGTCAAAACGACCGACGATCAAGGGGTAGATACAAGTGTTTGAGCTATCACTTGACGATAAACTTACAAACTGTTATAAATCGTTTCGCGTACCAAACATGCGGCCTAATCATCACTGGGTGGTTGGCGGAAGGTGTAGAGCTGACGTATCTACACTATGTGCATGGTTTGCACATCGCTCTCCCATTTGAGCTAATAGCCTTTAAATGAATTACTCGAACTTTTATATGAAATGAATAACAATAAATATTTTGTCCGCCTTTTAATCTCGGAAAATGACCAGACTTCTTTGAATAAATTATAGCTAAAATATTATATTAGTGTATAATGTCTTCTTTTTATGGTTTCTCAATTCTTAGAGAACAAAAATAATGCAATATTACGCCAACAAGGCAGTGACAATAGTAAAAAATCAATGTCATATAATGCCAGCACATTCTAAGCTATTGTAACACAAGGCCAACAATTTTCCTATTCATGTAACTCATTAAATTGTTACTGTAACACAATAAAATGTTACCTTAACATGATTACACCATTATTGTAACAAAGTTAAACGAATCCCACAATTAAGTCAAAGACTAATCTAAATCCTTTCTAAATTGATATACACAAGGTTCGTATAGTCTCTATCGATTAAGACAAAATAAGAGACAAAAATTTCAACATCAATCCTCAATTTCTTGGTTCGATTGAATTCTAATTGATGTTATAGTAACACCATTACATTAACATTGCTACTGTAATACACAGTATCTAGAGAGTATTTAGATGCAATCAAAACTCTAATTAGCATTAATGCAACTCTGCAACATCTAGCAATTGTTGCATATTGAAGGTGAAACTTCCGTGAAAATATTCTAAGAAGCAACAATGAGTGGCACGATCATAAGATATAATTAATATACACCGTAAGAGCTAATTTATGATAGCATTAGCAAAACAAAAATCATCGGATTCATACCATTATCTTAATTTGTGCAGGTTAGTACAAATAAGAGGAAAACATTGAATAATAGAAAAATCAACATAAAAATTGAATAAAAAATACAAATTGTAATTGCAGGATACCTAATTCTTGAGATATTACGCAATAAAAAATTTTATGCAAGAAAATAACTAAATCGCACATAACCATGTAACTGTTATTGTTGTTCTTAAGTTTCTTTGATTTTGATGAAAATTATAATATGTGTTGAAAAACTAGGGATTTTACAAGAACGATGATGAACGATTGAATGATGAACGATTGATAAGAAAATTAAAACAATAGAGAGTAAAAAGAAAGAATTATTAACTAGTAAATTATACGAAAGTCAATTGAAAATCACCTGAAAATCGACTAAAAATATTTTATCAATTGAATGATCTGAACTGCGATTGATTAAGTTGTTGAATTGATTGAATCTTTAATTGCTAGAATCGTGAAATAGCGTGAATAATTTGCATGTGCAAATGGACGAGCATATAAGAGATTTAGAGGAGACATATGTGTTTAAGGAAGAACGTGGTTTAGAAAGAGAGAGGAGAGATAAAATTATAGTTAGTTATGAGGATGCAATTATTGACAAAGAAAGTTTATATAGCCTCATGAAGGGTGCGTTTACTCATATTTTATCAAATCTTGTTATATTGAAGTAAATTTTGGAAGAGATTGGTCTTCTTTTCATTTCTTAAAGCTTGAAAACCCTTTTAGTTGTTGAAATTCTTGGTAGGAGAAGCTACCATCTTATCAATTTTTGTCTGAATTCTTAATGAAAATCAACGCATTTCCTCTTGTTTAACCTTTTATTTGCTTATTAAATCTTTGTTTATGATTCAAGTGCTCATCCTCATCTTACCTTGATGATAATCTCGACCTTATCCATCCTGTTGAGTTCTTAGTTAGCTCAATTATTCTTGTTGTCAATCTTTCAAATGTTGTTTATACTCGAGTTTTCTCAACTACTCTTTATCTAAAACCTTCCGACATGTTTTTTTTATGCCATATTGTTCTTTTTGAGAATCCCATAAACATTCTTACTTTTTCTTTTGGTTGTTGTTGTGGTGGTTGTTGCTAGAATGGAATTTGGAAAAAGTAAGAAAGGATGGAACACAAGGGTAAATCGGAAGGTCGTGGAGGATGCAACAGAGTTATCACTGGAATGTCCGGTGGTACCTTTAATAGCCTCATTTGTGGGTGCAGTGTTTCATGACGAAGACCAATGAAGGAGGTTTGAAGCGCTCATAGACTGCGCAATGTTGTCGACGTGATGCATTGATTAAGACTTTTTGGAGCCTATGGATTTTGATATCGACGTGGAGCATATCTTCAAAGAATTAAAGCTTTTGGGATAGTATAATCTTTGGGAGTATTCTTAAAAGGATCTTACTTTAGAGTTCCTTAGTTCCTTTGCTTATGTGACAAGTGACAAGAAGATGTACTTCCGCATCAAAAGAGTAGAGTAAAACTTTGATTTCGATGGTTTGAAAAATGCTTTGGGTCTCGGGACGGAACTTTTTGAGTTCCCTCTTAATTTCAAGCCTTTCTTTTCCATGTTAACCGGTGGCTAAAACCACAAAGTTAGCATGATGCACCTTAGTGACGTTCAACATCTCATTCCCCGCCTATCATTGAGGATGCTTGAAAGCCTGTTGTTTTGCCGACCAGATGACTGCAAGCTTAACACTAATAAGATTTTTCTTTTTCGTCTTACCTAAACCCGAGCAGCGAGAAACGTGTTCCCATGAGTTCGTGCTCGTTTGTTTGCATTTGTCTTCAGATGATGACGACACATGTGAAGTGCTCGTTTAATTGTGGGGCCATTGTGACCCGTATTGGGAATGCGGTGGACGATTTTATTCTCGATCCGGGGGACAAGGCCTTGTCGAAGAATATTCCTTTGTATGGAGATGCTTATGTCATGCGCACTCTTAAGTGGATGCGTAAGATGAAGGGTAAGATCTTTTCATCGAAGGTGACGGAAGACCCGTGGGTTAATGTTGAGCCCACGAGTGAAAACGAGCAATTTCGATAGGTCGACACTCATCCGGAGTATGGTCGCACGCTTGAGGGAGCGAGGGATCCCAAGATTTTGTATGCCACCTCGCAACCTCCTACTCAAACTTACGAGCTTTCTCGCGGGGACTTATTCTTTTGGAGACATGACTTTGTAGCGAAACCCCAGGTTAGGCGGCCTACCGAGCCTCGGTTCATACCGTCTACCTAGCAACAACTGAAGAAGCAGCCTTAACAGTTAGAGATGCAAGAGCATCTTCCCATGTGGTCCAACGATCCGTCTCATGTAAGGACCCAAGGGCCTCTTCTACCGTAGTCTGAGAGGAAGTTTGGCCTGTCACCAACGCTTATGTAGTCGCCAGAGCAGCCTCAGTTCGATGCACCGTAAGTTGGAGTGGTTATAATCCTTATGCTCCAATTTATGACACCTCTTCTTACCAAGATGAGATGATATCGCGTGCAAATCATGACTTAGTCATGAGAAACATATAGGATTCAATGCTGCAGTTAGGGATTGATACCAACCTCCATCAGCCTCGTTGGTGGAGAGGTCTAGGGGACGCTTCTGGAGTCTTTCAGAACTACATGATCGAGTCTTCCTCTTGAGGAACTACCACTCCCCGTGATCATGTTTGCCTTGTGGAAGATTTGGACGGGATCGAATCGAGCACAAGAGTACCCAGAGAGGAGCTATCTCCTGAGCAAGGGAAGGTTGGCCAAACCGTGGGGGTAACCTTTATGATAAAGCGGGAACCTTCGGGACGAAAGGAAATGGCGTGGAAGAAGATAAGTACTGTTTAGTAGATTGAATTGAGATGTTACCGTTGGTCGTTGTTCCTTGAAAAATTTGTTTAGTGTTATAATAAATCGGGTTAATAGTGTTGGTATGGCTTTGTTTGAGAGATTGTGTTTATGGTGGTTAAATGTCGGGTATATATTTTGAAGTTGCAGGTTATGGTTATTGTCGGAAGTATTTCATGCTCAATTTTACTCGGTCGAGTGCTCTATTACTCGACTGAGTAGGCAGAACTCGGCCGAGTTGGACCTGAACTCGACTGAGTGGGAAAACATGACAGAGTACACGTGGTACGCGATCGAGTATGCCTATACGAGTACCTTAGACTATTTAAAGATAGTTTCGTTTTATCATAAGCCCTCGTATTTACTGTAATATAGAATTGTATTTAATTATGTGACAATTTGGTATGTTATGAATTTTTATTTATTTATTAGTGTTTGATGTTACTAAATTTTTAAAAAATGTTATGTAATAAATATGTTATAATTGTTTATAATTATTTATATTGGACTATTTTTGTTAAATGCGGATGAGAACTACGAGGACGAAGTTTCATTTTCAGGAGGGGGAATATTTGGGAAATGTATGTTTTATTGCATGTTTAAGTAACTACAGAAATATAGAGATGAAATGTGAAATGCTTATTTAATTAAATTGAAAATTTTGTTGGTTTTGAAATGTAAATTACGGTATTTAATTAGCTGAATTTATATTATTGGTATTATGTTGGAATTTATATTATTAGTATTGTGTTGGATTCGAATATGTAATAAGAAATCGATGTTGAAGATTCGCAAAAGGATATCCTTTTGGTAAAATTTTAACAATTGATTGAGTGTGATGGCAAATATAGTATTTGGATGTGAGAAATGATGAAATAATAGTAGTGGGTAATTGTAGTCGCATATCTTAATCGAGTCTTTTGCGTAATAGGTTCGGGGTAAACTTTATGGACGAAGTTCTTTTTAAGGTGGAATAATGTAATACTTGTATCCTTTGTTAACGTTGAATTGAGCGAGTATGTGTCCGAGTCTTGATTGTTTTGTTTTGTTTGTAGTTGGGGGTGGAGTTGATGGTCAACTCGACCAATTCTGAGTCTAGCTCGGTCGAGTTTAGTAGTCACTAGACCGTGTAGTTTGTCACTCGGTTGAGTAGAGGGATTACTAGACCTAGTTAGGGTGTAACTCGGTTGAGTGTGTGCGTGTGAGTCGACCAAGTTGGGTATTACTCAGTTAAGTAAGTATTTGACTCGACCGAGTAAGGGTACTTCATGGTAGTGTTGGTTCAGCTGTTTGAGTCACTCAACTGAGCGTCTCTGAAATTGATCGAGTTGGTCCACTTGGGCGGGTAACTTGATCAGCTGAGTAATATGCGTATTCATCTATTTCGCAAATATGATTTATTGTTGAGCGGGGTTATTTCATGATAATGCTCATTCCATCATTTTAACCTTATCTCTCTTTATTTAATATCTCTCTAAAAGTGTTTGAAATCTTAATCACTCATCTTAATTATCGTAATTCGTATCACCATCTTTGATTATTGATTATTAAGCTTCTACATTGGATTATTATTCTATGTTCATCATTATTCGTTGGTACGCATCTCATCATTCTCATTTCCTTTGGATATTCTCAGCTTTGGGGATTATTATTAGCTTGTTTAGATCTTTCTTATTATTAGTCTCTAGTGTCAGATTTGAGGTAGATTATCAGTATTAGATTAGTTATTGATAAAGTTAGTAGTGATTGATATTATTGTAATACTAGGTATTCTGGTAACCTGGTACTCGGTCGAGAAGAGGGTACTCGACCGAGTGGAGTCTGTACTCGGCCGAGTTGGTGATATTCAGCCGAGTATGTCGAGTATGTCGCTTAGGCATCCTTCTGCATAAGTAGCACTCGGCCGAGTATGGTGAGTACTTGAACGAGTGTTTAATGCTCTCAAGCGAGTACACCGGTCTGACGCGTTTATCGAGCGATTTTGAATTACAATGATTAAGGGGTTATATATTTAATCCGTTAGTTAAACACTCATTAAAAATCCTAAACAATCTCAAAACTTCCCACTAATCATTCTAATTCATCAAAAACCTCGTGATACCTATTGTGGTTTGTCGGAGTTATTCCTTTTGCATCAATTTCGTCGTTAGTGTCCATATCTCGAATCTGTTTAGTATTGTTCGGTAGTCTTATTGAAACCCTAATCTTATTTAGGGATGTGGAGTTAGATTATTGTATGTTGTTAGGAGGAGAATTGGTAGAGGAGGAATTCTAGGCTTACATGCCTTGTGGTAGGGTTTTCTTACTAAGTATTTTCATATATTGATTGATGATTGTGTATTGTTGATGATGATATTTGATGATGGTTACGATGATGATTATGTTTTTGACTGCGATTGTGATGGTAAATGGTGCTATATTGGTGGTTCGGCAGGAGACGGTTCCACACCCTGAGTTCGCCTCTCGTGGCTCTCCCGTCACGAGGGGGATGTGCACATAAATGATCTGGGAACTCTCGTTGCAATGAGAGAGGTTTTTGATGTCAACTGATGCGGTCTGGCATCGGTAGGTGGTACGGCGTTCAGATATGAAGTCTGACGCTAGCAAGGGTTACCACTTCGGTGAGAACTTGGTTAATCGAATTTGGAGATGTTACTAGTTACTAGTTACTGGTTCCTTGATACTTGGTTACCTTTTTTTAAGATTGTTTGATCGTGTGACTGTATTGGTTGATGTATGAATGTATTGACCTCTTCTCTATTTTCAAAACTGTTGTAATCCATTGGGGGAATTGTGAACACGAGTTCGTCAGGTATTTATATTTGACCATGCGTGGGATTGCCGTTGGATGATTGTCTTAGCTTCCGCTGTGTTCTATATGTTTAAACATTCACTTTGAGTTTTTGATTACGTTGGTATTGGAGACATTGTATTGATTTAATGATTAAGATTATTTGTAATCACTTTAAATTATACTTTTAATAATTGTTGTTTCTTTATTGTTTGTTTGATATTGCCTACCTCGGGCAACCGAGATGGTAGCGCTCCTATATACTAAGGTAGGCCTTGGTAAGGCTCTTTAATAGATGGGGGTATTATAAAGTGGGATTAGAGCGACGATTTTGGAACTTAAAACCAATGAACCCAATGAACTTAGGAGTGTCTAATTAAAATGAACCCAGGTAGAAGTTATTTGGAGCTACGACAAAAACTTGGGATACTTCCTCAAGTCGTAATCTCTCCCTCACAACTTTTAGCCAGTAACTACGGGGATATGTCGATGGCGTATTTTCATGATATACTTGTTATGTGAATGATGAAGTGTGGCATGAATGACCATGTGATCATGCCTACAAACAACATGTGAAAATAATTGCATGAATATAATGATGTGTGGAATATATGATGATTGTGTTATGCTGGGGCCATATTTTTTCATGACTCGACCGAGTGTGGCAGGGGCTCGACCGAGTGTGGCAGGGGACTCGACCGAGTAGGCGGTACTCGAAAGAGTACCCTTGGTACTTGACCGAGTGTTGAGGTCTATTATGTTGGGCAAATATTAATTTTTGGTACTCGGGCGAGTGGAATGTGACACTCGATCTAGTAGGCTGAACTCGACCGTGTGACCTATAGGGCTCGACAAAGTGAATTTTTCTGGAAATTTTAGGTAGGTTATGTTTTTGGGAACTCGACATAGTACAATGTGTAGTCGACCGAGTGTGTGGGACTCGGCCGATTGGCAGGGGTTACCACTTCGGCGGGAACGCGGTTACTGGATTTTGGAGATGTTACTGGTTACTTGGTTACTTTGCTATGATAGTTTGATCGTGTGACTGCATTGGTTGATGTTTGAATGTACTGACCCCTTTGATGTTTTCAAAACTACGGTGATCCACTAGGGAATGGTGAGCAGGAGTTTAGCATGTATTCCATTTGATCATGCATCAGATTGGATGGGATTCCCGCTGGATGATGAGTCTTTGGTTCTGCTGTGTCCTAGATGTGTAGAATTTCAGTTTGATTTTTTTATTACATTGATATTGGAGACTTTGTATTGATTTAAAGGTTGAGACGATTTGTTATCACTTTAAACTTTACTTTTAATAAGTGTTGTTCTTTATTATCTGTTTGATATTGACTACCTTGGGTAGCCAATATGGTAGCGCTTCTATTTACTAAGCTAGGCCTTAGTAAGGCTCTTTGGTAAATGGGGGTGTTACAATTATTTTCATTGTTGCAACCGAGGTGGTTGATGAAAGCACCTTATCTTTATTCTACTTTTTTTATAGTGATTGATTGATACTCGGATTCCATTGATGATGATTCATGTGATTGGACTGCTAATTGATGATGATATGCTTGGATGGCTAATAGGTAGGTTAATCTTACTCGGTATACGTGTATGTGATTGATTGATGTGGATTATGATATGATTGTGACATATTAATCTAGATTTTGGGTGTTTGATTGTGATTGTAATATATTGGTGCTTGGAAGTGTTTATTATATGGAGCGGTTATGGAAATCGGCTCATTAGGCTCTGTGGGTCGCTTCTCATGTGTCCCACCATGGGGGAGGGAGTGTACGTGGTAATGATCAGGGTCCATCGATGACTTGTTGCGGTAAAGCCCATTGTGTCTACAGTGTGCCCTCTACACAGCGGTGTGCTTTTTATCGCACCGTGATTTGTGGTACCATGTGCCTCTTGATGGCACTGTGGTGCGCTATTTGAAGGTACCAGTTATGTGTGATGTTGATATTGTGATTTCATATGGTTGATAATGTACATGTAAACTAACCGTTGTTGTTTTATTTATCGTGACCCATACGATAGTTCTGGCGTGTGGCGAGTAGGGGTTAAGTAGGTATGATTGATGATGTATTTGACTATGCTTGGTCAGACTTTTTGTTGTTTTGAAACTAAAGTTGTATTTTTGGATATTTTGTTGTATTTTATTTGAGACTTGTAAACCTTTTTTTAACTTTCATTTTATATTGATAAACTTGGCTGAAACTCATTTTGGTACATCTTACCTCAAGATAACACTGCGTGATACCTTCCCTTGCTCGAGAAGATCATGCCTAAAGGCCCCGGGTATGGCAGGGTGTTACATTTTCATATAGTTGATATAACGACCTTGTGAACGTGAGACCTAGTTTCGTTTGGTATATTGAAAGGATTATAAGAACGAGAACGTCAATCCACCGCGCCCATGTTTGACTACCCTTCGACTGTCGACCTAACCAACTAGAAACCGCATCACCCATTTTAACCCATCGATCCTAATCTTTTCTTTCTTGTTTTTTACTTGTTTGTCTTCCATACTCTACCTTAGTCTTATTACTTTCTTCCTTACTTTTACTACTTGTCTTAGTTTAGTTTAAACACATATCAGATACCCACCGTTTCCGTAGTACGATCCCGACCTACACTAGCTGGTCTAGTTGAGTCTTAAATTTATAAATGTAATTGACTCGGGCCTCGACGTTAAGTTCGATCTCCTTTATACCTAGCCTAGGTTTCGACCTCCTCAAAATTGTCGATAGAATTAACATAGGTTGGCGATGTTCCTCTTTCAATATGAAGTAACATATTGTCTATATGTTTGGATATATTGATTAAATATCGTTGGATATGTTGATTAAATCAACCATCTTTTACATTAATTCAACGTGTCTTTTTAGGCGTGACCTGTTCGAGTAGGGTAGATACTCAGCGGAGTAGGGTGGTACTCGATCTAGTTGAGTGAAACTCGGACCGAGTAGGAGTGTTTTGAGGAGTTTTGGGTCAATATCATACAGTGGAACTCGACTGTGCATCTTGCTACTCGGTCGAGTGCGTCGTGTACACGACCGATTCAACCTGGTTCGCATGTGCTTCGCGACAATTTCTTTGTTTATTTCTCTTAGGGTTATTTGATTATTACCGTCATTCTAATAACTTCATTTTCTATCTTTGAAACCAAATCTCTCCCCAATGTGTACCTAACCTCTAATCTTCACCTTCATCATCTGTTGGTTTCACGTGCATGGCGTGATATTGGAATTTTATATTTTATGTCGTGCAGGGTGAAAGTTCATGCTTAATTTTATTGGGTTGAGTGCCGTATTACTCGACCAAGTTGGCAGATCTTGGCTGAGTTGGACCTGAACTTGACCGAGTAGGAAAGGTCGATAGAGTACCTATGGTACTCGACCGAGTGTTCCTGTACGAGTACCTTTGACTATTTGAAGATAATTTCGTTTTGTTGTATATTCATAAGTATCATAAACTGTCGTATTTAAAACTATAATATAAAATTGTATTAAATTATGTGATAATTTGGTATTTTATGGAAATTTCTTTATTTATTAGTGTTTTTTGTTACTAAATTTTAAAAATTGGTTATGTAATAATTATGTTATAAATGTTAATACTTATATTGGATTTTTTTTGTTAAATGCGGGTGCAAACTTCGAAGACCATGTTCCCTTTTAAGGAAGGGGGAAACTTGGGAAATGTATGTTTAATTGCACGTTTAAATAACTTTTGAAATATATAGAGATGAAATGTGAAAGGCGTATTTAAATATTTTGAAAATATTGTTGGTTTTGAAATGTAAATTACGGTATTTAATTAGCTAAATTTATATTATTGGTTTTATGTTGAATTTATATTATTAGTATGTGTTGGATTCGGATAAGTATTAAGAAATCTTTGTTGGACATTCGCAAGAGGATATTGTTTTGCTATGATTGTGACGATTGATGGATTGTGATGGCAATATGGTATTTGGATGTGAGTAATAATAAAATAGTAGTACTGTGTGTTTACAATGCTTGTGAATATGTTTTATACATATATAGAAGTGTGTAATTTAAGTCGTATATCTTAGTCGAGTCGTTTAGGTTATAGGTTCGGGGTGAACTTCGGAGATGAAGTTCATTTCAAGGGGGGACTAATGTAATACTCGTGTCCTTTGTTAGCCTTGAATCGAACGACTATGTGTTAGAATTTTGATTTGTTGCTTATGTTTGTAGTTGGGGGTCGAGTTGAGGGTTAACTCGACAAATTCTGAGTCTTGCTTGGTCCAGTTGAGTAGTCATTCGACTGAATAGTTTGTCACTCGGTCGAGTAGAGGCATTACTCGACCGTGTGGGGGTGTTACTCAGTCGAGTGTGTGTTTTCCTCGACCGAGTTGGATGTTACTCGGTCGAGTAAGAGTTTGACTCGAACGAGTAGGTGTACTTGATGTAATTGTGGGTTTAGGTTTTTAAGTCATTCAAATGAGTGCCTCTGAACTTGATCGAGTTTGTCCACTCGGTCGGGTTGCGTTACTCGACTGAGTAATATGCGTATTCAGCTATTTCGCAAATCTGATTTTATTTTTGAGCAAGGGGTTATTTCGTGATAATGCACATTCTATCATTTTAACCTTATCTCTCTTCATTTAATCTCTAACTAAAACTCTCTCAAATCTTAATCACTCATCTTAATTTTCTTAATTCGTACTTCCATCTTAGATTATTTATTATCGAGCTTCAACATTGGATTATTATTCTATTTTCACCATTATTCGTTGGTAAGCATCTCATCCTTCTCATTTCGTTTGGATTTTCTCAGTTTTGGGGATTCTTAGTAGTTTGGTTAGATCTTTCTCATTATTACTCTTTAGTGTCGAATTTGAGCTAGATTAGTATAAGATTAGTTATTGATAGAATTTGCAGTGATTATTATATTTTTTATCATTGTTGTAAGTGAGGTGTTTGAAGCAATTTACCTTCATTTTACTTGTTCATATTGATTGGTTGATGTCCGAATTCCATTGATGATGATTCATGTGGTTAGATTTCTAATTGTTGATGATATGCTTGATTGCTAAAACGTAGGTTAAACCTATTCGCTTTATGTGTATGTGACTAATTGAGTGATGAGGATTATGATATGATTGTGACATGTTGACTTGGAGTTTGGGTGTTTGATTGTGAATGTGATATATTGGTGTTTGGACGTGTTTATTATATAGAGCGATTACAGAAAACTGACCGCATAGACTCTATCGGTCGCTTCTCATGTTTCCTGCCATGGAGGAGACGGTGCACGTGGTGATGATCTGGGTCCAGGAGTGACAAGCTGCGGTAGGGCCTATTGTATCTACAGTGTGCCCAGGACACGACTGTGTGCTAGTTGATGGCACACGATATGTTGTTTTAGTGCGCTATTCAATGGCACCGGATATGTGGTGATCCTGATATTATGATTTCATATGATTGATGATGTACCGGACTAAGCTCAGACTTGACATCAGATCACTAGTAGTTGACTCGATGAGTCAGAATCTTAGTTGTTTTGAGAATTTGGTTGTATTTTTAAATATTGTGTTATATTTCCTTCGAGACTTTTAAACCTTTGTTTGATTTTCATTTTGTTTTGATAAAATTTTCTAAGACTTATTTTGGTACATCTTACCTCGAAAAACAAGGACGAGATACCTCCCCTTGCTCGGACTTATTTTGGTATATCGACCTTGTAAAAGTGAGACCTAGTTTGGTTTAGTATATGAGAGGGAATGTCAGATCGAGAGTCTCAATCCACCGTGCCCAAGTTTGATTACCATTCGACTATCGACGTAACCGACTATAAACCGCATCACCCATTTAACCCAACGATCCTAGACTTGACTTTATTTTTTTTATTTTTTTATCTTCCATACTCTATATTAGTCTTATTACTTACTTTCTTAGTTTAGTTTAAACCCATTTCTAATATCCGTGACACCGTGAGCCAATCTTGTTTAGAATTGCACGTTAAATACCCACCATCTCTGTGGTACGATCCCGATGTAACACCCGTAAATGTACCCTATGTTTTATAGTAAAAATATTTTACGGATACTTTTCGGCGAAATTTAGTTTAGTTTAGAATTAAATTTCCCGTGTCTAGTTTAGAATTTCCGAGTTCGTTTTCGGACTTTACGCGAGATTTGGAGTAAGTTACGTCTTAAGACGTTATGGACTTTTTCCATTTACTCCTTCATATACTCCCTCATAACCCTAACTCCCTCACATTCAATCTTCTTCTTCCTCACCAAGAAACCCCAAAACCCTAGCCTTCATATTTGATCAAGCTTTAAATCATCGCTACTCCTTCGTTACTCGCTGAAATTCGCTCAAGTTCGTCTTATTCTTTCCCTCTCATCGTCCTCTATCCGTATTGGTAATAAAATTACCGTCTTTCTCGCTTTTCAATTTATCCGTCTTTCTCAAGGTGAATTATATTCATCTTTTATTTTCTAGTTGTAGATGGTGACCTCCAAGACCCCGACAAAGACTACTTCTTGATAGAAGAGGACATCGACGTGGATTGAAGACGCAAAAAGGTAACGGTGAAGGGTTACTCGATATCATTTACGTGTTTTATGTGTTTTCTATGTTAGTAATCGTATTTAGAATAAGATTAGTAATCATAGGAATTGTGTTGTTGATGATGGTTGTTGTTAGTTGACAATTGATATGACAATTGATGGTTTGTGATGATAAATGATGATTTTTGTATGTTGATAACAAGAAGAGAATGAAGGATAGCGTGTCTGAGACCAGGACGCTGGCAGCGTCATGGAACGCTGGCAGCGTTCCCTGGCGCTGGCAGCGTTTCTTGGTGCCAGTTTTTCCCAAAGTCGACCCCTTGAATTCTAATCCCGCCTTGACTTCTTTTGACCCTTTGGGCTTGGTCTTCTTGCATTGATGATTTGTTTGTAGCCCACTCCAATTGTCGGGTTTGGGTCTCGGGTCTCGGGTTTGACTTTGACTTTGACTTTTGTTGACTTCCGGGTTTGACTCTAAAAGTTGACTTTAAATATTAACGTTTCAAATCTTTGATATTCCATTGGCTTGTATCGCATGCTTTGTGACGGTTTTTGATATGTCCCACTTTGAGTCGGTTTTACAAATGTTACGGTTTGAGCACTAATTTTCTATGTGCTTTGTAATCTCATTCCCTTGGCTACCTCCACGTTCGTAAGGCTGGAATGTCGGAACGGGGAGTGTATCCTTACTGCTTGATTGCATGTGTTAGTGGGCATATGACGACGTTGTTGGGAGGCGAACGCTTTGCGTTGATCGACCCGGCCGTCAAATGTTGTATACTTGCGAGGTGGTGTCATTGCATGTAGCGTACCGCTTGTTATGAGGCTTGTGCTCTTTTCCGCCTCCTTCGTGAAGGTGGACTGAATTTGGGTTACTCGGCGTCTATGATTGACCGAGTCTTGGATGCGAAATGTTTATCGCATGTCGAATCGGAAAATGTGATTCCGGGATTCTGGCCAGATTTAGACTAAGACCGTATTATTATCGTCGTTCTATCAGGAGGAAATTAGTCTACATATACGAAATGTAGCATCGTGTATGCGTTCAGGGAAATGTTTTATCCCGTGGATGCCTTTTAATCATACTTCCAGGGACACGGTGCTAGTGCGTGTCATTTACCGTGAGAGATGTCGTCAACGTATTGTACGTTTGAATGGATGATTAAATGATTGATTACTTATGATCTTTGGATGACTTGGCATGGTTTGTTTGTCGAGTCTGAATCTTATCAAACTTATGCCGCTAACGGTGAGATGCAAGCCCTAGTGAGTGTATATGGTTGCCTAAGAGTGTCTTCCCCGTGTCTATCTATAGCATGATGGTTACGGATTTGTACTTCATGTACCGATATCTTTATATATGGAATTGCCTATTTATCCTTATCGTATTTCACATGTATATCTATATATGCATGCTTCCACTTTTGTATTTCCGTTTATGTACATTTAATGTGATATGGCTGGGAGAACCCGGAGTTACTCCCCACTGACTGTGGCGTTCATGTTTTTCATGGATGAACAGGTTGCTTGATTGGATGGCTTTTTGCTGTGGTATTTTGGGTTCGGCTGTGAGCTATCGGGCGTTGGCCTGGATGATTCACCTCTAGACGTTCCTTAGCTAGTTGCTAAACAACTTTGTGTTTTGTTAACATTTTGAGAGACTTCGTCTCTTGTAGTATATTATACTTTAAGTTTGTAATTATTTGACATTCCTCGTACCTTTCCTTTAGCATGTAAAAAGTTTTAAAAACACCTTATTTTCCGCAAATTCAATCACCTGCTTGTATGTTTTATTTCTGCATTCGCGAGGGTTGTCACAGTTGGTATCAGAGCTTTATCGCTCCCGACGCACATACGTGAACCCTAAACTTAAACTACTTGACCTTGAAATAATAAACGAGAGATGGATAGAATTTAAGAACTTTACTTGGTAGTCTATTTGTTTATGCTAAGTGTTAGGATTAACTTTTTTTGTTTCTATTGCTTATGAAGATGGTTAGACCTCGAGTTGTAGAGAACGTTATCCTAGAAGCTCTTACGCAAGTGTTGAAGAATCAACAAGATGCGGCTATTGCTCAAGCCAACCAAGTTCCCCCTCGTAGAGAAGATAACCATCAAGGAGGCTACGCTTGGGTGGCAAGCCAAATAGCTAGGAGTAAGATTATACCTTACGGTGGAGAGCCGGACCCTACCGAGCTATCGAAATGGTTCCGAGAAATGGAGAAGCAATTTGATTTATACAAAGTCCGCGAAGAGGACAAGGTAAGGATTGCAAAGCACTTCCTTGTAAGGGAAGCAGATAATTGGTGGGCCATTACTAGTGCCACCGCTACTCTTGAAGATGATTTCAATTGGGCTTGTTTCAAAGCTCTAGTGGAAGGTCGATTTTATCCTAAGGAGCTCAAGCAACAAAGGCTCAAGGAATTTATTGACTTCAAGCAAGGTAACTTGTCGGCACAAGACTTCACTACGGAGTTCAACAAGCTTGCTTACTTTGCTCCGAGGCTTATCAAAGATGACGAGGACCAAGCTTTCTACTACCGCAACAAGCTTAGTGCTTTACTTCAAAGTAAAGTGAGGAGGAATACTACTTCCTTTGTGGATTTATATGATGATTCTTTATGGGCCGAGAACTCCATGAAGGCCATTAGGGATGAAGCTATGATGAAGAATCCCTCTCCTTCTTTCACTCCTAGGCCAAATGTCTATGGGAAGAGACCGTTTACTCCGTCTTCCTCCAACTCTTATGCTAACAAGAGGAGATTCAATCCTCCTTCAAATGCAAATACAAGAGCTCCCGCTCCTTTCATTCCCCGAGCTACTTCTAATGTGGCTCATAGGCCATATGCTCCTTTTCAATCTCAAGGTCGCTTGTGCAACCGTAATAAACAACCACATCACCCCGAAGTGGCATGTTTCAACCGACCTTATATTTGCTTCTTTTGACAAAAGGGTGGTCACCGTTATGATGATTGTCCTGATCGTAAGTTGCCCCCTTCCATTGCCAAAACTAAGGGTTCTATCTTCGTTCTGAGCCGAGCCGAAGCCGATGCTCATCCGGAGATAATTACGGGTATGTTCTCAATCTTAGAGCAACCGTGACTTATTCTATTTGATACCGGTGCTTCTATGTCCTTTGTGTCTTCAACTTATGCTAATAAATTATCTATCGAGCCTACATCTAGTGAGGATACTCCCATATCCTTACCATCTGGAGAAATTATCTCTTGTTCTACTCTTTATCCTAATGTTCCCAAATCTATTGCGGGTTCTATCTTTCCCGCTAATCTCCTTAAGTTCCCTCTAGGAGAGTTCGATATAATTCTAGGTATTGATTGGTTAGCATTATACCATGCTAGGTTCGAGTGTAGAGTGTTGAGTTTATGGATCCTATACTTAAGAGGGGGAGGGGGTGAATTAAGTACCCTTTTAAAAATTGAAACACACAACTTGAAACTGATCGATGCAGAAACAGTACACAGGCAGATTAAACAGTTCAACGTACTGTTTAAAACAGTGAGTTCTGTGCAGTACTGATTCTGACCAATATGCAACCGAGATTAAATACGAGAGTAAAGAGTGACGAACAAATAAAAGACGAACACAACGATTTTTAAGTGGTTCGACCTACTCTCTAAAGGTCTACGTCCACTATCTCTCTTATTAATATCTTCTTAATAAATCAACCCGATTACAAGAAGACCCCCACGATCAACCCGAACGTGCAACTCGAGTACAAACCCGTACCCCAAAATTTCTCTCTCACAAATTGAAAATTACAACTACTATGTCTCCTTATATGGTTCACAAGTTAGAACAATGGAGAACAAAATAGCCTAATAGATGACTTAAAATTCAAGCCCCTTGATATCCAATATAAGAACAAGTTTTCAAAAGGATTTTCAAAGAAAATAAAAGCTTAAAACTTTGTTCAGTTAAACGTGTGATTTGCTTGCTCAAGGAGTGCCTTTCTCAAATTGAAACTCTCTAGTTAAATAACAGTAAAGCACATGAGAATTTCATAAAACTAGGAAAGTATTTTTTAGAAAATAAAATTATCTTCTTATAATATCTTCCTTATTTTAAGGCACAAAAGATAGACTTATTATTCTCACAAAATACTTTCTTGTTTTTCAAAAACAGAAAAGTGTACGTATAAGTTTAGCAGATAAGATCTTTCGAAATATTTGAGAAAAATATTTTCAACGTTACTTGATTGGATATCAATGGTCAGAGTTGATTTGAACTGTTTGAGAAACTGTTCAAAACAGCTCTGACTTGTTAAGCCCAAAGTTAGTCACCCTTATAATTTCTAGACGCAAGACTTCAACATGGCTTCCCTTCTTCAGCTCTCAATCCTTCAATCTTTCAGCATATCTCTTGTTTCCTGCAGCCACTCTAAATCATACACAAAGCAAATTAACAAAGCTAGTTATTGAGGACTTGTCATCATCAATACACATAAAGCAACAAATTCCCCCTTTGATGATGGCAAGTCCTATTGATAAACATTCCCCCTCAGAATAAGAACACTAAGAGATTGACAGGAAGATGCGAAATAGTCGAAAATAGGGAACATTCATCAGTTCTTTAAGATCAGTACAAAAATTAATTAACCATCCACGTTAGAAACACTAAAAGATAATCCATTATAGACAGAAGGATCTAATACTAAGTAGCTACATAAAGTACTAATTGTCCATCAAATTTTCCCCCTCTTGACATCATCAAAAGGAGTAGAACCTGCAAAAAGGAGGTGGTGTACCCACCATCAGTCAAAACGAAGTAATAGCTACCGGACACAGTCAAATAGACGTCATTATAATAAGTACAAGATAGTCTAAGAGGAGTGCAATAAGACCGTAGCTAAAAAAAAAAACAGAGCAAGTAGGCTAAGGGAAGGCTGAGTCGGGGAGTCGGGAAATGATATGGTCAAGTTTGGCATGTATGGCAGCCAGATCCGCATCCACTTTTGCATCCAGCTCATGCAACCCACGATCAACTCGTTCCGAGCAATCACCCACTGCGACCGTATAGGCATCAACCGAAGACCGGAGCTCGGCAATCTCTTTGATAGACACCCCAGAAACAGCCAAGTCAGAAGAACCACTAAGCAATACCATCTGATCACCGACAACCGAGAGCCGCATCTGACTGAGTAGCCCGTCTGATATCTCATCATGACGGGAGTACACACCATAACTATCAGCAGTAAGGAGCCCTTTGGCCTGAAAAATACGAGAGAGCCACGAACCATAGGGCAAAGGCACGACTCCATCATCCAACTTACGAATTACCGCAGCAGTAGACCGAATATACCCAAACACAATAGAAGAGAGATCTAACTGTTCACAACCAAGAATATGATATAACAGTAACAAGTCAGAAACCAACAAGCTACCCCGAGTTTCTGTTCGCGGAATGATAGTGCGACGAACGAAGTTGAATAGAAACTTCTGTGACGTGGTCAAGTCACGGGGATAAATCTTAGATTTCAATATGGCTGACGGTTTAAAGCATTGGAGCACTTCCAACTTATTTACCGACTTACTAGACGGCCAAGCATTTTTTGCATACCCACCAAAGCCCGAATGTGGTATTTTTAGAATCTGAGCAACGTCCGATGTACGCAAAATAAGAGACTGATTATTTATGCGAGCCGTCAACAAATCACCAGCATCATTGACCGACACCGAGGAATAAAACTGAACAATTTCAGAAATATATACCGGGGAGGAGACGGACATGAGCGGAATCCAATGTTGAATTTCAAGAAGGACAAAGAAGAAGTTATAAGCAGACTTACTGTCCATCCAAGCGCGAGGGTAGTAGCGTCCCGATAAAATCGAAAAATCGAGGAGACGAGAGCAGGCCTCGAAATCCGTGTCAGACAACCCAAGGGACCCAAGAACCTTCAGAGCCCGGGCCTCGGTCATTTCCGGAAAGTATTGGAGCATCCGAAGCGACCTGGTCCGAGTCCTGGTCAGCCATAGCTGTCGGAGGCCGTTTTCTTTTGAGATTTCGCCGAGGAACGGTTTCTTCCCCTTTATCAATTGACGAGACTACCTTGAGACTAGTATCAAGTGGCTCGTCCCTAGTTTCATCGGACACTGCTGGAGTGACATCATCACCATCATCGGAAATCCGTTTAGAAATAAGAACACCCTTTCTTTTCCGATTCACCTTAGACGCCTTTGGCTCGTCAATTGGAGCACCGGATGACTATTCGGGTGGATAAGATGGAGTTGCATGGGCGGATTTTGAGCGGGTGGTAACGGGAGACGGAGAGCCGGCGGTGTTGGGGTTTTGAATTGGGGTTTTTGTTTTGGTAGGAAGGATAATGGCAATAGGGGATTCGGTTTCGGTGTTGGAAGGAGTGTTTGTGGTGGTGTCGGGTAAGGCGGTGGGAGGAGTGGGAGTGAAAGACATGGAGGCTGTTTTGGGTCGGTTTTTTTTCGTGGTTGTGGCGGAAGAAGCGCGGATTTTAGGAGGAGGGCGAGTGGGTTTCGGAGGTGGCGAAGCGCGAGAAGTTGGAGATCCGAGACCTTTGGTTTTTGGGGCCATGTTATATTGTGGGGTTTATGTTGGCAGTTATGGAAGGTGAGGGGTTGAGTGACGTTTGAGGTAGGGTTTTATTTAATGAGGGAAGGAGTTGGGACGGGTGGGATTATGTGTTGGTTGAAGGGTATATAAATTGGGACGGGTGGGGTAGGGTAGGGTAGGATGATAAAGGTAATAAAATATAATAGGAAATAGGTGATTTGCTCAATTTGAAAAGTTACGGAAATATAGCACAACTCAAATAATTATCAACTTATTCCTGGTCTATGTGTTATGACTAGGGTAAGCAGACTATCACTAACGTAATAACATAGGAAGATATACCGACTCAAAATTTTAGGTACTCCAATTTAGTCAATCTTTGAGAGAAAAAAAAACAGACACCATTGACTATGAGCTACTATTCAATAGACCTAATTCTAATCGGATTTTCTCAAATTGTTCCCTAGCTAATGGTTTGGTAAAAATATCGGACAACTGATCTTCAGTCTTACAAAATTTTAAACAAACGTTCCCTTTTTCAACATTGTCACGCAAAAAGTGATGACGAATTTCTATGTGTTTTGTCCTGGAATGATGCACGGGATTTTTTGAAATATTAATTGCACTAGTATTGTCACATAAAATAGGCACACAATTAATAATCATTCCGTAGTCCCGTAGTTGTTGTCTTACCCAAAGCAGTTGGGAACAACAGTGTGCAGCTGCAATATACTCACTTTCGGCGGTAGATAGGGCGACCGTATTTTGCTTCTTGGAAGCCCAAGAAATAAGACACGGTCCTACGAAGGTAGCTATACCTGAGGTGCTTTTTCTGTCTACCGTACAACCTGCAAAATCTGCATCTGAATACCCCACGAGAGTGAAATTGCAATCCATAGGATACCATAAGTATAAGTCTTGAGTTCCAATCAAATAACGAAGAATACGCTTAACATCGATTAAATGCGATTCTTTGGGATTAGATTGAAACCTAGCACATAAGCACACACTGAAAAGAATATCTGGACGACTGGCGGTAAGATAAAGAAGTGATCCTATCATACCTCGATATACCTTTTCATCAACACCCTTACCTTTCTCATCTTTGTCAAGTTTTAATGTTGAGGACATGGGTGTGGAGAATGGATTTGCAGTGGTCATTCCAAATTTCTTTAGCATCTCCTTGATATACTTGCGTTGATGAATCATTATCCCATGCTTCGTTTGCTTGATTTGAAGTCCTAGAAAAAATCCTAACTCACCCATCATACTCATTTCAAACTCGGACTTCATAAGATCTGAAAAGTAGGCACATAACAAGTCATTAGTTGCTCCAAAAATAATGTCATCTACATAAATTTGAACAACTAGTAAATTATCCTTTTCTGATTTCAAAAATAACGTTTTATCTATTGATCCTCTTTGAAATCCATTTTCAAGAAGAAACTTTGATAGTCTTTCATACCAAGCCCGTGGGGCTTGTTTGAGACCATAAAGTGCCTTATCAAGCTTAAAAACATGAGAAGGATAAGTACTATCAAGAAAACCAGGAGGTTGTTCAACATATACTTCCTCTTGCAAATAGCCATTAAGAAACGCAGTCTTAACGTCCATTTGAAAGAGTTTGATACCCATATGTGCAGCAAAAGCGATAAGAAGACGAATGGCTTCAAGTCTAGCCACGGGAGCAAAGGTTTCATCATAGTCTATGCCTTCTTGTTGATTGTAACCTTGCACCACGAGTCTAGCTTTGTTTCGAACAATCACACCTGTGTCGTCTAATTTGTTTCGGAATACCCATTTGGTTCCTATGACAGAACGGTCTTTTGGACGTGGTTCCAAGTGCCATACTTTACTTCTTTCGAACTGGTTCAACTCTTCCTGCATAGCCAACACCCAATCAGGATCATGTAAAGCATTTTTAACATTAGATGGTTCTAATTCAGATAAAAATGAATAATGAGCACAAAAATTTCTTAGTGAGGATCTAGTTTGAACTCCCTGATGTATGTCGGTCAAGATGTTATCGATTGGATGAGAGTTTTGATGCTTCCATGGGCGAATAACAAAATTTTCTGGCAAAGGCGTAGAAGAACTGCTGGATACTTGATTCTGCTCCGATTCCACAATGACTCTTTCTAAATTAACAGAACTGCTGGCTGCTTGATTTGTATCTGGAATAACCAGTCCCTCAGTCTGTTCAAGTAAAGCTGAACTTGATGTTTTATTCTGATTTAACAGTTCACTGTTCTGTTCAATTTCCCCTGAATTTGTGTGGTCTTCAGCATTTGTACCTTCCAGCGACGAAGGACCTTCTTCTAATTCAGGAGGAGAGTCATTTACAAGTCCAATTTCGAAGTCATCATCATCCTGTAATTCAGCATTTAAAACATTAGTTTCATCAAATATTATATGCACACTTTCTTCAAAACACATTGTTCTCTTATTATAGACTTTATAAGCTTTGCTTTCTTTAGAATATCCTATGAAAACCGCCTCATCGCTTCTAGGATCAAATTTTCCTAAATTATTTTTCCCGTTATTATGAACGAAACATTTTGATCCAAAACAGCGGAAATGTGAAATATTTGGCTTTCGCCCATAAAGAAGTTCATAAGGCGTTTTCTTAAGAATAGTTCTAATTGAAGCACGGTTGTGAATATAACAAGCTGTGTTCACGGCTTCTGCCCAAAAACTTCGAGGCAATCCACTACAAAGAAGCATAGTTCTTGACATGTCTTCTAATGTTCTGTTCATTCTTTCCACTACTCCGTTTTGTTGCGGAGTCCTACGGGCTGAGAAGTTGTGATCAATACCATGTTCCCTGCAAAATGATAAAAATGAATCATTTTCAAATTCTCTACCGTGGTCGGTTCTGATGGAGATTAAATTGTGACCAAGTTTGTTTTGAAGCCTCTTTATTAAACAATGAAATTCTTCAAACGTTTCACTTTTGGCATGAAGAAATATAGTCCAAACAAACCGGGAATAATCATCCACTAGAACACACACATAAAGACTCCCACCTCGGCTTCTAATCCTCATTGGACCGCATAAGTCCATGTGAATGAGTTCTAGAGGCTTAGTGGTGCTAACGAACCTTTTTGATTTAAAAGAACTTCGAACATGTTTACATCTTGCGCAAACTTCACAAACTCCTTCAATTTCAAACTTTATGGAGGGTAATCCTTCCACTAAATCGAGTTTGTTAAGTTTGTTCAATGACGAGAGACCCACATGTCCAAATCTTTTATGCCATAAGTTAGGATCGTTTTGCATAACCGACAAACATTTAATGGCTTCCTTAGGAACATTTCCTAAGTCAACCACATAGATGTTATTAACACGCCTACCTTCAAGAACAACTTCATTAGTACTTTCCTTAATTAAACAAAGGTTTGCATGAAATTCCACTTTATTTCCTTTGTCACATAGTTGGGAAATACTAATCAAGTTGTGTTTGAGACCATTTACAAGCAGCACATCATCAATGGAAAGTGAGAGAGACTTACCGACCTTGCCAATGCCAACAACCTCACCTTTTTTGTTGTCTCCAAAAGTCACGTTTCCACCATTGTAGGCCGATAATGAGAGAAATTGGTTTTTATTACCTGTCATGTGTCGTGAACACCCGCTATCTAGATACCAACGGCTGCCTCCTCTCATACGGCCCTGAAATTAGATTAGTTAGATGATTTAGGAACCCAAACGAGTTTGGGTCCCTTCTTATCACGAACAAGATCCAGGACATCCTTTCTAATCCATATTTTCTTAACGGTCTTAATGTTTTTATTTAAATGTCCTAATCGTTTCTCACAAGCATTAAATACATGACCTGTGTTTCCACAAAATTTGCATAACGTATACTCAGGTAGGCCGACATACTTCCGTTTACGAAAGTCACGTTCTACGGGTTTTGTCTTTCTGAAATAGGCATTGCTGGAAGCATTCTGAATTGAACAGTTCAATGATCTGTTTAATTTCTGTTCAGAAACCCAAACTGTATGATATTGAGAATCATTTAGCTTGAGGTTGGAACATGATTCGTACCCTAATCCCAACTTCTTAGTATTACTGGATTGATTTACTAGGAAATCAAGAACGGTATTACTTCCTTCCCACTTAGCGGTGACATTCCTAGCGTTATTTAGGTCGATTTCAAGGTTATCGATTTTACTAAGAAGTTTCTTGTTCTTGTTAAGAAGATTCTCATAGTCAATATTAAGTCTATCAAATTTAGCACTGACATCAGAATAGGTAGTCGTTCCTTTAGCATGCATATCTTTTATTTTATCTAATTCATCTGTTAAGGTTTGCATCTTATTGACAAGTTCCTCGTTCTCATTAGTAAGCTCAGAATAAACAGTCTGATCAACTGTCTGTTTTCCTATATGTTTCAGATCACGCTTAAGGTTTATGTTTTCCTCTGCTATACTTTCAATTTCAGATTGCATTTCTTCCAGCCGTCTATTTTGGTCATAGCAAGTGTCTAGGGTCTCATCAAGTAACCTAATTATTTTTTCTTTAGACAAAGATCTAACCTGAATCTTAAGTTTAGAGAGACCTACCTCATCGTCGGATTCACTGTCGGAATTATCAGTATGGGCCATGAGACATCTAAGATCATCTTTGTGTACCTTCTTTTGTAGCACGGGTTTATATGTGGAACGAAGACATAATTTTTCTTCCTTTTCTTCCTTAGGTGGTTCATCGTCCTCTGATTCGGACTCACCCCACACAGCAGCAATCATAGCACGTTTGTACTCCTGCTTAGACTTCTCACGTTTATCTCGAGATTTTACTTCTTCCCACTTGGGACAATTTCGGATCTGATGATCACGATCTCCACATTTAAAACATCCCATTCTAGACATAGAACGAGATGTTGAAGATGAGAATGACGAAGGAACAGATTTATTTGATGAGAAATTTTCGAACTTTCCTTGGTTTTGTTTTCTGATTATTTTTGCAATACGTTTGGATAACAACGCAACCTCCTCCTCAAGATCACTTTCATTGTCACTTGAGAAGGCGTTCAAAGCTAACCCCTTAGCCTTGGGTATCTCTTCGGCATCATCAAGAGCAATTTCGTGTGCCATAAGAGAACCCATTAGGGCTTCATAGGTAAGAGTGGTTAAGTCCCTGCCTTCTTCAATAGCAGTGACCTTGGCTAGCCATCTCTTGGTTAAGCTTCTTAAAATTTTACGGACAATATCCTCAGTTTGAAAAGAGCGACCAAGATTTGAAAGTTCATTAGTTATGCTTGAAAATCGGGAAGACATGCTTTTAATTGACTCATCGTTTTGCATTTTGAAGGCCTCGTATTTTTGCATTAGAAGATCAATACGAAGTTTCTTCACTTGCAATGTTCACTCGTGGGCTAACTCGAGAGTATCCCAAATTTGCTTAGCCGTCTTACAACCAGCAATACGGCCAGCCTCTTCATTTATCAAGCCAGATTGTAAAAGGGATATTGCTCGAGAGTTCTTTTCTGCCTTCTTATAGTCATCGGCAGTGTAGGCCGCTCTTGCTTTAGGACTTTCAACACCATTTTTATCGGTGGTCGTAATAACAAGAGGGCCACTTTCAATAATTGCCCAACATTCATAATCAGTTCCTTGAATGAAATGCATCATTCTATTTTTCCACCAGCCATAGTCCATGCCATCAAAGACAGGACATTTGACGGATCTGGAATTCATTTCAGCGAGATAAACAGAAAAATAAACTCAAAGGATCAAACTCTTTGCGGTAAAGCAATCAAGAGCATGAGGCTCTGATACCAACTGTTGAGTTTATAGATCCTATACTTAAAAGGGGGAGGGGTGAATTAAGTATCCTTTTAAAAATTGAAACACACAACTTGAAACTGATCGATGCAGAAACAGTACACAGGCAGATTAAACAGTTCAACGTACTGTTTAAAACAGTGAGTTCTGTGCAACTCTGATTCTGACCAATTTGCAACCGAGATTAAATACGAGAGTAAAGAGTGACGAACAAATAAAAGACGAACACAACGATTTTTAAGTGGTTCGACCTACTCTCTAAAGGTCTACGTCCACTATCTCTCTTATTAATATCTTCTTAATAAATCAACCCGATTACAAGAAGACCCCCACGATCAACCCGATCGTGCAACTTGAGTACAAACCCGTACCCCAAAATTTCTCTCTCACAAATTGAAAATTACAACTACTATGTCTCCTTATATGGTTCACAAGTTAGAACAATGGAGAACAAAATAGCCTAATAGATGACTTAAAATTCAAGCCCCTTGATATCCAATATAAGAACAAGTTTTCAAAAGGATTTTCAAAGAAAAAAAAGCTTAAAACTTTGTTCAGTTAAACGTGTGGTTTGCTTGCTCAAGGAGTGTCTTTCTCAAATTGAAACTCTCTAGTTAAATAACAGTAAAGCACATGAGAATTTCATAAAACTAGGAAAGTATTTTTTAGAAAATAAATTTATCTTCTTATAAAATCTTCCTTATTTTAAGGCACAAAAGATAGACTTATTATTCTCACAAAATACTTTCTTGTTTTTCAAAAACAGAAAAGTGTACGTATAAGTTTAGCAGATAAGATCTTTCGAAATATTTGAGAAAAATATTTTCAACGTTATTTGATTGGATATCAATGGTCAGAGTTGATTTGAACAGTTTGAGAAACTGTTCAAAACAGCTCTGACTTGTTAAGCCCAAAGTTAGTCACCCTTACAATTTCTAGACGCAAGACTTCAACATGACTTCACTTCTTCAGCTCTCAATCCTTCAATCTTTCAGCATATCTCTTGTTTCCTGCAACCACTCTAAACCATACACAAAGCAAATTAACCAAGCTAGTTATTGAGGACTTGTCATCATCAATACACATAATGCAACAAATTCCCCCTTTGATGATGGCAAGTCCTATTGATAAACATTCCCCCTCAGAATAAGAAAACTAAGAGATTGACAGGAAGATGCGAAATAGTCGAAAATAGGGAACATTCATCAGTTCTTTAAGATCAGTACAAAAAGTAATTAACCATCCACGTTAGAAACACTAAAAGAAAATCCATTATAGACAGAAGGATCTAATACTAAGTAGCTACATAAAGTACTAAGTGTCCATCAATTTTTCCCCCTCTTGACATCATCAAAAGGAGTAGAACCTGCAAAAAGGAGGTGGTGTACCCACCATCAGTCAAAACGAAGTAATAGCTACCGGACACAGTCACATAGACGTCATTATAATAAGTACAAGATAGTCTAAGAGGAGTGCAATAAGACCGTAGCTAAAAAAAATAAAACAGAGCAAGTAGGCTAAGGGAAGGCTGAGTCGGGGAGTCGGGAAATGATATGGTCAAGTTTGGCATGTATGGCAGCCAGATCCGCATCCACTTTTGCATCCAGCTCACGCAACCCACGATCAACTCGTTCCGAGCAATCACCCACTGCCACCGTATAGGCATCAACCGAAGACCGGAGCTCGGCAATCTCTTTAATAGACACCCCAGAAACAGCCGGGTCAGAAGAACCACTAAGCAATACCATCTGATCACCGACAACCGAGAGCCGCATCTGACTGAGTAGCCCGTCTGACATCTCATCATGACGGGAGTACACACCATAACTATCAGCAGTAAGGAGCCCTTTGGCCTGAAAAATACGAGAGAGCCACGAACCATAGGGCAAAGGCACGACTCCATCATCCAACTGACGAATTACAGTAGCAGTAGACCGAATATACCCAAACACAATAGAAGAGAGATCTAACTGTTCACAACCAAGAATATGATATAACAGTAACAAGTCAGAAACCAACAACCTACCCCGAGTTTCTGTTCGCGGAGTGATAGTGCGACGAACGAAGTTGAATAGAAACTTCTGTGATGCGGTCAAGTCACGGGGATAAATCTTAGATTTCAATGTGGCTGATGGTTTAAAGTATTGGAGCACTGCCAACTGATTTACCGACTTACTAGACGGCCAATCATTTTTTGCATACCCACCAAAGCCCGAATGTGGTATTTTTAGAATCTGAGCAAAGTCCGATTTACGCAAAATAAGAGACTGATTATTTATGCGAGCCGTCAACAAATCACCAGCATCATTGACAGACACCGAGGAGTAAAACTGAACAATTTCAGAAATATAGACCGGAGAGGAGACGGACATGAGCGGAATCCAATGTTGAATTTCAAGAAGGACAAAGAAGAAGTTATAAGCAGACTTACTGTCCATCCAAGCGCGAGGGTAGTAGCGTCCCGATAATATCGTAAAATCGAGGAGACGAGAGCAGGCCTCGAAATCCGTGTCAGACAACCCAAGGGACCCAAGAACCTTCAGAGCACGGTGTGACACCCTCAAATTTGCGGAAAGAAAAAAAATAATAATTATACGTAACGAAGGGTGTCATAAATAAAAAGGTTCATTACAAAAGAAAATTAATATTATACATAAGAATTATACAAGACGGGAGACATATCTCCCGTATAAATACGGAAATAAAAGAGTGTATAATAATATACAATCTAAGAACCGAATATAGGTCCAAGGGAAATACTTCGCTCGCTAGCTCGTCAATGTACCCCAAATATGCATTCACCACCTGTTCGACCGCATTAAATATAAACACGGAAGCCACAGTCAGTGGGGAGTAACTCCGAGTTCTCCCAGCCACGAAATGTCGAGTTTAATAAACATGAATAACATAAAAGAGATGTATATGGAAAATACAAAACCTTAACATATACGATATGCTTTTCATGTTGTGAAACAATTAACTAACATATAACCTATCATAGGAAAGCTATCATGTGAATCCGATAATAAAATATAACTCGAGGTAGGGAAGCTGGTATGCTGGCTCAGCGGTTACCAAGTAACATGGCCCTGATACACTCAAACCCTAATCAACACGGAATCATGTGAATCAGTTAACAACCGTTAATCCAAACTCTATCAATCCTAGCCGGCTTGCATCTCACCTTCTAGAACTCATAGAATCATACATACATGAAAGACCAATACTTTTACAAACAGGCATAAGTTCTTAGCACCGTCAATAGAA